>JAULBS010110116.1:0-15167 GCA_032355785.1 Symmetromphalus regularis | reverse complement strand
CACTTTTTCCATATAATAGGCTTGTCAAACCTCCCTTACCTAAAATTCTGATTAACGGCCTCTATCTCTTAGACTATTACTGAACCTGTATGCATGTTCATTTTGTAACACTGTGAATAGTTTCCACTTTTGTTTTGCTTTTGGAGGGATGCATACTGTAAGAGTTACTACATACCTCATGTTGTACCCAAGTCTGGATTATTATACAAGTGGTCTTCCTTTCATTATATTTATATTACTATTTATCATATGCTATTTTCTCAGAGAGTTACATAATTAGCACAGCTAAACAGAAATAAATTTATTACCCTGTAGATATATTCCTCTTCTGTACTGGTCAGTCGGTTGTTGACCACTCGCAGAGCAAGCATTGTATCGGATCCCGTCAAGTGACCTTTGTGTTCTTCATCTATCTGTAGGAAATACAATAATTTTTATATAGTAAAATACCTCCTTTTTTTCAAGACATTATTTCAGAAAAGAATTCCCGATTTAACCAGGTTTTTAGCATTCTAGCCTGGAAGAAAGTGGCTGGTGATGGACATTGTTGGTATACAAATTTGTCATTTTAGAAGATTTTACACAACATTATTTGTGTTTGTTGTGAGAGCTTCATTGGTCCAGTGGTAGAACGTCTGAATCTCAAGGTGATGACAGTGGTTCAAAACCCATTGGAAGCTGGCTCACACTTGACTAAATATCAAAGTAACCAAATGTTTGACATCCAATAGCCAATGATAAATAAATCAGTGTGCTCTAGTGGTGTGGTTAAACAAAAACCAACCCTTCAAAAAATTGTGTTAGTTGTTTTGCTGACAATATTTAAATTTTTAGTGAAAAATAATATTGCTATGTAAAAATGACTGTGCAGCCTGTGTATATAACATAAATTCTCCTAGATTAAATAATTTTAAAATACCATACACCATATTTTGTTTAAATTATGCACATTAAATTGTGTGATAGGAATATTTGCCATTTTGACAGCTACAACAAAAATGATTATGTTCATGCCTGGCATGGTGACAATTTTTCAGAATACAGCTAAAACTATTGGTTTTCAAATAATTGCTCCCCTAATAGGTTTATGTGGTATTTCATGTAGTTTTCACGATTTTTTTGTTGAAAAGCAAATCAGGTATCTGTTACCATAGCCCTCGATATGTTTGGAGAAACAGTAAAGAAAGAAAGAAATTTATGGAAGTTTGACTCACTAAAGACATTATTTTGTTGCAACCCAACTTTTTAAGTTATCTTTTTTTGAGGAATAGAACTCAATTATTACTGTATAAAATGTAAATAACAAAAATACTTACTGCATTAAAAGCATGCCTGTACATTTCAAGATTACTGCGACTGAAAATACAATACTTTGCAAGAAACCCATCTGAAAAATAGTTAAATGTGTATATTAAAAATATTTTCTATTATACATAAATTACTGGGTATTGGCAAAAATATATACTGAAATAATGTCACAAGTTCTTTAACTTCCATAGATTTCCACTTTAGTTCATCCTGAAATTAGAGAATTCAACTTTCCCTGTAATGATTCCATGTTTTGAGAAAAACATTCCATTCTTTTTATGGAATATTTCCAGTAGAAAAGAAATCAAATTTCCATGGAATACAACTGGTGCACATTTCCATCAACAGATAATTTTTGATTTGCTTTACTAATCAAAAGTGAATGAGAGAACGGGATCTTGCTCATGTGGTAAAGTGTTCACTCAAGCTGCTTTGGTCCCAAGATCAAACCCCTCAGAGAACTCATTCTCTAGTTGTGTTTATTCCTCTTCCAACCAGTGGTGCACAACATGTATATCAGAGGCCTGGTGTGTACTGTTCTATTTGTGGGAAAGCACATTTAAAATAATGGGAAAATGTAGTGGGTTTCCTCTAATGACTATGTGTTAAAATTACCACGTTTGACATCCTGTAGCTGCATTGGAGCCTTCTGCAGCTCCCCCCCTCTCAATAATTCCCATAAATATATTCTTATTCATTGTTAAATTATTCACTGGCAAATTCTGATGTTAAAAACAAATGTATACAAATGACAGTAAAAGAAGATATATTAATCACTAAAAACAGTATATAAAAATTTGTGAATTAATCAAGAAATCTGTTATATTATAGTTCAAGACTACAGTCATCAAAGTTTAAATACACATAACTTAAACACAGTGAATAATGGTGAGTTCTGTATATTTGTGAATTAATCAAGAAATCAGACAACACTTTATTAGAGTTTAAAACTTAGTCATCAAAGTTTAAATGCACATAACCCAAACACAGTACTGGGCATAGCCAGAGAGGGAAAAATGTCGAGGTAAACCCAGAAACTGGGGGCTTGAACCATGTGGATAATAAATATCAGTTATATGGGGAAAAAATTAAACAAATCTGCAGAAATTCTAGATGAGTCAAGCACCTCATGTGCCTCCAGCTGGCTATACTAGAGCAGTACATAATAGAGTTCTGTGTATTTGTGAATTAATCAAACAATCGGATTATACCGTTCAAAACTTACAGTCATCAAAGTTTGGCCCAATATCATCATCTTCCTGATTCATATCTTTAATGTGTTTTCTTCTGTGAAGTCGGTCATACATCTGTTGTTGTCGCAGTCGACGTTCTTCTGCTAGCTCTTGCTTTCTCAATTCATCTAAGTAAGATGTATCAATTTTCTTTGGACCCCAGCGTTTCTTGTCGTCAACAGGTTTGTGGCTCAAAGCTGTCAATCGACGTTTTGCTTTAATGAATTTTGAAGCTGGTGTTGCAGTTGGTAGATCTGCCACTGAAGGAAGAAGTGGCTGAAGCACTGGTATAAAACTCGACTCATCTGCAAAATGTTGAGAATACAGATACATTCACATATCAAAATGGTATGGATAATAAAACAAAACAACTTTTGGTTCACATATTTTCAAAATGAATTAGGCTTATGTTACCATCGTAAACAAGGTTTTATGTTTGGTTTTTGTTGAGAACACATGGATGTACCATACTAACAGTTCCACCCCGAAAACAAACCTTTTTAAATAAAAAGTAAGATCAATTCTGGTTATTGGAGAACACATTTAAAAAATTACACCTCTAGAGGTTCTGGATATGTGCCTGATGTCTGTCTCAGTTGTCTTATTTTACATGATAATAAAATAGGATAGAAAATCAGAAATATGTCAGCCCAAATATCTCCTATCTACTTCTATCTATCATTCCAACAACAGATTATTTAAATAATAAAGCTAAGCTAAGTCTAATCTTAAACTGAAGACAGTGATAAGTTAATTGAGAAGAAAACAAGTAACTACAATGTTAATTAAATTATTTTTATATGCAGGTGAATATATTACCAAAATATCTTATTAAATTTACTAAGGACAGAAATATGTCAAATACTTTATGTATGGTACAAGTTTAACATGGAGGAAATCCAGCTATTGTATGTTAACATTTTCATTTAGATCTGGTACTTTCTACTTAGAGTGAAACTTTATCACATACAAATTAACATTTTAAAAACTATTTTTGTACCCTGTTTTCCTATATCATTTTCCACGGTTTCATTTAGAGATGGTAGTTTCTACTTAGAAGTTAGAGCGAGATTTGACCACATACAAATTGTTAAAAAAATTACTATTTTTGTACCCTGTTTTGCTATGTCATTTTCCTGTGTTTCATCATCACTGTTAAAGATCCAGTCTGACACTTTCTTCACCACTGGTTCTGGTAGTACTGGTTCTGGGCTGGGCGTCTTTACAGACACTGGTTTTTGATGTATGACCACACGCTCCCGTTTCTTGATGGGTGATCTGCTGGCTTTTTTAACTGTGACCTCTTCAGCAACCTTGCAACAAATAGTATTCAAGTACAGGTATATCTATAATACACACACACACAAGCACACGCACACGCACACACACACACACACACATACACACACAAGTACTTTAGTGCTTTAGATGTCTTTATATCACAACACAATTTCTATTTACAAATGGAGAGTGGATACATAAGGAAAATCTGATTGACCAGTCACATATATTAAGCGTGAAAGGTTTTAAAATGGTTAACATGTGAAGAATGCAGTTATAATGTCTTCTTGTCAGTGATATTTCCACAAATGAATTATTCTAGGTGGAATTAACTTTGTGTGGAAAGAACACTGGGTCTCTGATTATAATGAGCAGGAGTCTTATACTGGAACATAACCCACACAGCTAACACAAGAAAGCATAAAACCATGACTGCACACACCTTTCATTCTGCTAATAACACTTCAAGTTTTGAAATCTACAGAATCAGTCATCGTTTGAATTTCATACATCTTGTTTGGGATTCAAGAATTGGAAATGTTTATAATAACCAATCAAGCATCTCTATATTACCTGTGTAATTGGATCTGGCACAGTAGGAGGATCTGGTTCAGCTGTTACAGGTAAGAGTTGTTCTGCTTTATCAGGTGGGGAAACTGGGAGAGGCTGCAGCACAGAATCAAAATCTAAAAGGAAAAGAATTGATGTCTAACAAAATTCCCATACAATGTGTAACCAGAGGCTGACAGACACACTATTCAGAAAATGATGGTTATTAAGTGTCAAAAAGGTGTTAACTGTAAACATTATATCTACAGAAAAATTCTGCCACATACAAGCATACAATGTACAGAACTCTTTGTTTTTTGATAAGCATGAATAAAACATAGCTACTGAGTTAGACCAATTCAATTACCGGTAGCTGTCTACCACATATTAACCCTGCTCCTCTCTGTCTACTAATACAGAAAGCATGCACTCAACTGAACCTAAACTGTATGTCATCCAAATTAACAGTGTGAAGGAGCTTGCACTCCAAGATATAATCAAGATGAGATGAGACCAAACTAATTTCTTGAGATTTTTTACCATCTCTAAACTGGGTAATTTTTGACAGAAAACTCCAATAAAATGAGAGATTAGAACTGTTTAATGACAGCCTAATCTTGAAAAAAGTTTGTTTTCATAAAATATATTTTTTGACACAGAAAAGCAAACAAATATTATTCTATATGTTTTAGGTGATTTCCCCTCAGTAACTCAGGCTCAGCGGGCTGACCATGACAGGAGCTCAGGGTTCAAAGGGTTACAATTGACCACAACTCTCTCCAACATGTTTCTTGGAATTCTACTTATTTCTCTCCTGTTAAATAAACAGTTGTAACTAACTGTGTAACTAATCTGATCTTTCTCATACACTCGGTTTTGTTATTAACTTAAACATGAAAACATATTACCAGGTATCGTTAATATTCAACTTCAACATTTTATAGCATATTAAACAGTATAAAAACACACCACACAATTTTAATACTTACCAAGAAAACATTATGTGACTGCTTGGAGTTCTAAAGCAAATCTTTCCATTGTAATATACGGTCCAATTGAGTTCATTTGAAATACAAACCCAAACAGAAAACTGTCAATGTTTTCTCGGTCCATTTCCACAGGCAGCTTGATATTAAGCTGGTATTGATGAATTGAGCTTCATAACGAAAACGTATTGTCACAGACCAGGCCATATTCGTGGCCAAAGGCAAGTTGACTTGTTTATTGTGTACACAGACTAATATCAGATTGTACAAGTTGAGAAAAGGAAGTCTTATGACAGGGCATGGGAATAAGAGATTCATTAACTTTTGACATGCATTGTGTGCAATATAAAAAGAATAACATAAATAGTGAGTATATTCATTATATGAATCAATATTACTTGGTTAAAATTATATCACTGTTTTGCAAACTGTAACAGTAATAGAAATGAACAGTTGATATTTGAATATTACAGCAACATTGCACAAGAAAGGATTATTTGTTTAACTACACCACAGCACATTGTCAATCTGTGGCTAGGATTAAAGCAGTCATGAACCACTACCTAGAAAAAGAAATATCCCAAAGTTTGCACTCAAGGCAATCAGTCTAATGACTCATTTCAGCTCAGATAGATGTTCAACGTCTGAGCTACATGTATGTCCTGCTTTCAAACTACATAAATAATAGTGATAGCAAAACAAAAACATATAAAAAATTATACTGTAGCACCTTTGAAAAACTATATATTGTATATACTACATGTATATATACATGTAGTACGGTATCAATCAAAAACCATATAGCAACTCCTATGAAAAAACATATAGTACCTTTGAAAAACTATAACATCAAAATAAAATTTTCATTATTTAGTATACATGAAGTTTATATTATGATATGATTAGTAACTTGTTTTTATATTAATAAACAACAATTTTTAAAAAATAATTCCCTTAAATAAAAGCAATAACTACATTTGCTAATGTACTTCTGTCTAGTTACACTATTTTTATGAGATGTAACAAAATGCATTACCCTAAATCTCACTACATTTTATATAAATAACATTTATGAAACGTATGTCTATAATAAAAAAGTTTTGGGTTATGTTAAAATACCACAAACTTATAATAAAAAAGTTTTGAGTTATGTTAAAATACCACAAACAAATAGAAATACTAAGTTCTAAACAAGACAGGATTTGTACAAAAAGTATGGATGAAATTTTGTTATTATGGATATGAACACATTTGTTATACACATAAATTGAGATATTATGATAAAATAAACAACATGACTTCAAAGTAACAAATATGATACAGTTAAAACAAACAGGTTAGAATACAGATGTTATTCAGTTAAACATCATGTTAATATGCTGTGAGTCATGAAATTAATGAATACTATAACTTAAATTAATGTGAAGAAAGTGATGACTACACAGATGCAGTAATTAACTGATTTATTTTAATTTTATCATACCACTGTAACTAATGATAAAAACAATACACATTAATAAAAATATGTATTTTCAATAATTAGCCATAACTGATTTATGTTAATTTACCATCCCAATATAACAAATGATAAAACAATACCTATTAATAAAAAATATGAATTTTCAGTCCTGTTATAATTGAAAATCTGCATAACTCTTTTTTTAGGTAACCCATTTTAATTTTGTGTAACCCATTTACAAAATATGTTATATTAACAGTGATAATTAAATTGCTGCCTAGTTTAATTTATGTTCGATAGCAACAACATAATTATAATAAAGGAACAGACAACTGAAACTAAGTGGTTTGTTGGTTGTATTTATTTTCTTGCTTATATCATATTAAGGTTCAAACATGCTATCATTGGCACACAACTCATCTCCCTGTGCTGTCTGTCCATGACAGAGGTTAGTGTTAGTAGGAAACCCACTGCCACCACACTAATGCAGCTACTCAAGGGATCTTTTATATGCACTATCCCACTGATAGGATAGCACATACTACGGCCTTTAATAAACCAATTGTGGACTGAAACTAAACATAAAACTGACTTCTTGTAAATGATGTTATAATTTTAGCATTAATAAAAAAAATGGGTCATATCAAAATGAACTTGCATGAGCCAAGTGTGAATGAGATGATTAATCATGACACATTAATTTCATGACATATTAAATTCATGATTTACAGTATATACACCACACTATTATTTCTAGAGCAGGTTTTCAGAAGTCTTTTTTTTAATAATACTTAAAACAAAAGTCAATTAAAAAAAAAAATTAAGAAAACAAAAAACAACATTCACTTTTTAAAAGTTAAAATCTCAATATAACACAAACTGTTTCAGAAATATGAAATTTAAGAACACAAGGGATGAAATTTAGCAGTTGAATGTTAGAGATTTAGAATTATGAAACCCTGACTAGTTGTGAAGCATGCATGTTCTGTACCTGACTGCTGTGTATGCAGACTTCCTGCCAAGGTTGATACTTTTTTCTTTGCTTTGTCAACAATTACAATATCACATTTTAATATACATCTTAAAACATGTTAATAAAATACATATACAATTATGTTAAATGTACTATATGACATAATTACTACACTGACAAACTACTGAAAAACCTGCATGTGCATAAATGTTCTCAAAAAGGATTTATTTTCAAGTGACTAGCACATTTTGCCTGTCACACACACAAACAAGCATTCACACATAAACATGCACACACACATACATGCAGGCACACAGTACATGCACACATACATGCACGCATACACACACACACACACAGACAGACAGACACACAAACACACACCGCACATACACACACCACACAATAATGCATGCATACTCAAATGCACAAGGATGCACACACATGCATATTCACACACATAAGCATGCACACACACATGTGAACCCATGCATGCACACATGATCTTATTTTATTGGAATAAGCTTTAAAATCAAGTATGTTGTTAACTTTGTTCATTAAATTTCCACGTAATTACACCTGACCCTGGCCTGCAAGTGAATCCAGGGTGGTGGTAATCCACAGATTTTATATAGTGGCTTATATAGGTTAATTCTAAGACAAACAAATATAAAAGACGGTGGGGGAAAAAAAAAGAGTTATGATTGGGATAGAGGCATGAACATATGTAACTTTGCTAGTGTCTAGTAATGTTGTAAAGCAATATAATTATACATTATCTATTAACTATCTGTTAAAAATACTTTTCAGTTAACCAAAAATATGAGAATAAGAATGTATATAAAAAGTTCTACATAAAAATCTAACACAGTAAAAGACATCCTAGGCCTGATTGTTCAAATGACCATTAACCATTGGTTAGTGGAATATTTTTCTTTTAAATATCTTTACAGAAAGTCAATAAGAAGATTACATTTTGTAAGTTTTGGATACCTTATGATATTTTTAATTATGTTTAAACTGTACAATTCTGTTATACAGTTAATACTCACAGAATATAACACACAAATACTTCAGTGATGACTGGCTTTATTCTAATGAAATGGCACAAGGCTAACATACCTTATGTAAAGCCCAAAAGGGCAACTACCAGAAGGTGATGTCATGACGTGTTTTCATATCTCTGTGGTTTGATCATACTAAACACAACACACTGAACTGGCTAAATAACCATATTACAAAACATCAAAAAATCTCTTTAATGTATATTAACATTAATTTGATATTTAAATTTTCTCTTAACCAGTGGTTAAGCTAACCAACATCTGAACAACTGGTCCCTGATCTTTAGAAGAACTGAACATATTATTTACAGTCAACCAACCTGATTTTTGTTAAGCTAACCAACATTTGAACAACTGGGCCCTGATCTTTAGAAGAACTGAACATATTATTCACAGTCAACCAACCTGATTTTTGTTTTGAAGTGCTGGGAGTTTTCTTCAACATCTTGGAAGCTTTAACAACTGTCTTTGGAGCAGGTGCAGGATGCTTTTGAACTTTTAGTTTTGAATTTGTCTTTTCTGTAAATTAATCATTAAAAATCCAGTACATTTATTAAATATTTACACAATAACACATTAAAATGCTGTATAATGTTTCATAACATAATCTAAAATAATACTGATGTACTTAAATAAATTAATATATATCCACCTAATTTTTGCACACAAATCAATACCTACCTGATATAAAATAATAAAATATTTACCTTGATATATACATGTATACCACCATTGTTTGAAGTTTTAACCTTGTAAAATTTAATTATGGAATTCAACTTTCAAATCATATTCCAAAGTGTAAAAATTAAATAAATTTTTTCTTCAAATAATGAATATTTAATTTGAATATTAATCTGTTTGTTCATGTCTTGGATATTAATTTTGTCTTTTATTAATATGGTCTAAAGGGATGAGTGGCAAGAAGCACAAAGATGATTCACATTGGCAATTCATATGACTACACATGCATTGCAGGTTTAATTTGTGGTGGGTGTGAGTGCATGTGCTCCCAGAGGTCCTCCTCTTGATTCTCCCTAAAGATGTTATATCTCAGTTTATATGCCAAACTTCACAGATCTGAGGTCTGATCAAATATATACTGAAACAATATGAAAATGCTACATATTTTTTTTTTCTTCAAACTGAGTGATGTGTTTGTAAATTACAAATCACTCAATATATATATTAAAAGACTTTGAATAAACATCACCCAATATGAAGTAAAGAAAAATGTGGCATTTTTATAGTGTTTCATTAAAGAATGATAAATTTCAAACAGATTAGTTTTTATTTAGTATCACACTGAAACCACTCTCACTTGATTCCATTTGACAGTTCAGTATTAAATAAAAACAAAAACATATTATTTTAGTTTCACACAGAAATACCCCAAAACATCAGCATGAGTGGAAGCTTAGTTATAAACACTAGTTACTGAACATCACATTAGAATGTCTTATAAGCATCATTTGACATATTTTTAAAATGAGGAACATAATATATTTTGTTCAACTCTTAAATGTACACATAGAAAACAATATTAATTTAATGACACCCCCACCCTTACATTTAATTATAACTTTAATGTAGACAAGCTTATAGAAAGGATCAAACAATACAGCTGATCTAGTCTGTGTAAATATGCAGACATTATGCATGATGAAAACTGCTTCATGGATGACATATACCCAGTTAAATCCATGTAATGGGTGAAACATTGTGTCCAGTTTAATCAATGGGTGACATGTCATATCCAGTTTAATCCATGGGTGATATATCATATCCAGTTTAATCCATGGGTGACATGTCATATCCAGTTTAATCCATGGATGACATGTCATATCCAGTTTAATCCATGGATGATATGTCATATCCAGTTTAATCCATGGGTTATAAAAATGACTCAGTTAATGAAATAATATTAAAATATTAGTAATTTAAAACATGTTAAAATGTCAGTTTTAATTTATGTTAAAATACCAGTATGATATATACTTAGCAAACACAGGTGAAGTGCTGGCAATCACACACAATGCAGCAACAAGTTTACCTGGTGGGATTGTGTTTACAATGTGGGACCAAGTCCCTTGCCTGGGACGCCGAGTAATACGTACAAAACTTTTTGCCAGTTTGGCAGTTTCACTAATAATAGCAGCCACATTAAAGCCTACCTCATGGTCAGTTGTAACTGAAATAACATCACATATACTAAATATATACTAAATACTAGAAAATGTGTTAGCGTCTGCTTCAGATAATAATTGTACTGACATTATGTTATAAATAAATAAAACTACAATTCCTATAGCTAATATATCCATAATCAGCCAAATAAACACTATTTCTTAACTTTCCGTAAAGCTATTTAAAAGATTAATTTTCCATTAACTCATGATTTTCTTAACCATAATTTGAGCAATGGGATAGTAATAATAATAAAACTGTATTAGACGAGGGTTATAAGAATCTGTCTAACAAAGACTACTTTAATACTTACTGGAATTCTTAATAGCTTTTTTCCATTTATTTCCACCAGCACCATCTGCATTCATTTGAGCATTCAAAATCTTCTGTGTGTCTGTCAGTCCAGTTTTCAAACCAGTCTTTGCTTCACTCTGAGATTTTGTATTATGTTCCTCTGTATACAACAAAGTAAAATTAGTTAATAATAACATATAAAAAAGTCAACAATGTCTTTTCTCTATGACCATAGAGCTTTCAATTACACAATGACTCCTGACTCCTACCACATGGAATCACTTCAAGAAAACCACTTTGAACAGAACAAGAAAAACATATTGACAATATTACCAAGCAAATTAACAACTCAGTCTTATTTGATAATTTCTTCTATTGGATTTAAATACACTTATTAAACACTCGGTCTAGTTAGAATCTTTCTCCTGCTGGTTTAAATACTATTATTATGAATAATTCTTATTAGAAAAAGTATCTTGGTTGATAATGAGCTATTTTGGATTTGACTATAAATGCACATCAGTAAGTAACACAAGAACATACTACAGCATGCAACAAATATATATATATACAACAACTGACAATATCATCATATCAAACATGAAACCACCACAAACCATTGAAAAATTACTTAAATTGCATTTCAGAGGATTTTAAGATGGTATCTGCATATACAGTGCCAATCACAATACATTGAATAAAGAACATATGGAACAAATAGCTTAACATTTACAAAGGAGAGGTGAACAAGCTATCCTTTGTGTAAATGTCTACAGTTCTAACAAATGAGCTAAAGGAAATATTTACCAAATGTTGGTGTGAGTAATGTTTTGACTGTTTCTGTAAGAAAACTGCTCAAACATGCTGATCAACCTCTAACTTGACCAGAGATCTCTAAGACAATTCACTAGCCAAGGACACTGGGAGCAAATTAGTGGTCATTCAAAATTATCAACATTTTCCTGTTTGAACAAACTGTATGTTCAGAGGGAAGGGCTCATGGCCAGCATACACATTTATATAACTAATTAAAATGCCAATAGAAATCCTACTGAAAATCAACATTTAAATCCGAACTGGATGTAAGTGGAGGAGGGTTTGAAATTTTAAACAGAAAAATTATGAATGATACATACAGGGGTGGATCCAGAAATTCTGTAACTGGAGTGGGGGTCAAAAGATGGTACCTTGAAAAACTGAAGGAACTCTACTAACATTACAGCACATTTGCAACAATCATCAATTAAAATAAGTCCATGAGTAAAGACATTTAACAAGATCTCACATGCTAAATGTTGGATCTATCTCAGTCAGTAGAGCATTTACCTGAGGTGCTTTGGTCATAGGATCAAACCCTCTCTGTGGACACATTATCTGATTGGGTTTTTCCTATGCCAACCAGTGCCCATGACTGAAATATCAAAGGCTATGTTACGTGCTGTTATGTTTATGGAAAAAATGCATATAAAAGAAGCCTTGCTGCTAAAAGAAAAACATAGCAGGTTTTTCTTGAGGACTACATGCAAAAATCACCAAATGTCTGACATCCAATAGCTGATGTCTGGAAAGATATCCTCTCTCTGTTTGTTAATCCAAACAGAGAATGATGCTAACCCTAATGTAATGATAACAATAAGTTTACAAGAAAATAAAAATAAAAATAAAATAAAATTTTAATTAAATAAACTTGGTAGAGAGGGGGACCAGGTGGATATTTTACCTGATGTTTAATAAATTAATGTGCTCTAATGGTGTCATAATAAATAAAATTTATTACCGCTATAAACTCTGAACAAACAACAACCAAACCAGTGCATCACCAGACTAACAATGGCATGCTTGGAATGATGACAACCTGACATACACTGTCATTGCCTCATTACAATTACATGGTGACAACTGATGACACAAGATGACAAAGAAGTACACAAACAACCAACATCACAGTGGTGACAATAAACAGTCTACTACATGAGCACCTCGGAGAGTGACTGAAACAATTCCCTCAGACAAGCCAAGATCAACATCATCAGCAGCTACAACTTTCTGTGAGCAGCTCGGTTTCGGTTGGCGGAAAGACCGGTTTACCCGATGTGTTAGCATAAAGCTAGCAGCAGCTGCCATTGACCAGACATGACTGGCATCCTTAGACTCTGCATGTGTTGGAGACGGTGATGGTGGTGGTGGTTCATAATCAGGAATAGGTGATGGTGTATTGGGACAGTTTACTATTTGTACTGAAAAACAACAGTTTTCTAAAATTTGATTGTGGTGGTTGTTAATCAAGAATAGGTGATGGTGTATTGGGACATTTTACTACTTTTACTGAAAAACAACATGTCTTAAGTTTTCTTTTCACCAATTATCATTCAATTTTCTGTTAAACTGAATAAATTAGAATAAACAAAAACAACCATCAAACCTTCTGTATACCCTAGATGCTAAATCAATATTTTTTCCTGGCTTTAGTTCCTTGACTTATCATTTACAAGGATACCAGAAACCAAATATGTGGGATTCACTAATTCATAAATACACATTTACAGTAAATACCTTTAACAGATGTCAAAGATTGCTATGAAAATGGCATTAGCAAATGATGTTATGAAGTGTGTCATATGATGACTTGAATGAAGAAAAAATAAAAGGAAATATACCTCTCTTAAAGTGCCACCTTTCTTTTCTAAAAACATCTGATCAGTAAATATATGTTGCATGTTTTGGTGGTTTAACAGATCTATCAGCAAACTGTGTTAAAGTGACACATCATTGCACCTTGAAAGAGATGGATGTGTCTTAGGTTAGGTTAAACTTATTTTCATCCTTATATCCAATAAATGCTCAAGCATGCTATACTGGGCATACAACTCACCTTCCTGTTAAGGTTAGTACAAGAGATGAAATCTGCTCAGTTGTAAAGCATCTATCTGAAAATAATGTTGGTTACTGGATCCCTATCAAAGGACTAATAGGGATATATTCCATTGGTAACCTACATTGTGGTAGTGGATAACTTGTGTAGACCACATCATAAATATTATTATATGTTGGACACATAACATCCAAGAGGCTAGAACATCATTAAACAAATATTCCCATACTCACATGAATGAGTTCTTACAAGTTTCACTGTATTTCATTGCTTAAATATCATCTCTTATTCACTGAATCTTTCAATTACTCAGACATCACATCATTTGTAACTCACCATCTTGAAATAACACAGTTTTATCTTGTTTGATGTCAATAAGAAAACTCTCAACAGAATTAAGTCAACATTAACTCACCATTAATATGCTGTGTGACCTGGGATTCCTGGTGGACATCACATTCCACTTCCGGTGTGACTGGAGTATGAACCGTGTCTAGAGCTATAGACTGCATCTGTTTGCTGAAATCTAACTCATCCTTCTCTTCCTCTAGCTTACACTCTACTACCTCCTCTTCAACACCTTCAGCTTCCTCCTCCACCTCTTCTTCTATCTCTTCCTCCACTTCTTCCTGCTCCTGCTGTTCCTCCCATGCATGTACTGGTGGTGACAAAGGAGGGGTTGTGACTGAAGAAGGGGAAGTCCGGAATCTGACGACTCTTAACCCTGGAATTGTACATACATGACGGAATAAGATGTTTTTAAAACACAAATCCAACAATTATTTGTTTTTTATTAATGACAGATTTTCTGTTACACAATAGTATGAAAGTATTCAAGACTTTAAGTTGGGGTGGACTGTGAGACCCTTGACTTGCTATTATTTGATATTTGGTGTGTGTGTGTGTGTGTGTGTGTGTGTGTGTGTGTGTGTGTGTGTGTGTGTGTGTGTGTGTGTGTGTGTGTG
>JAULBS010110105.1:0-15167 GCA_032355785.1 Symmetromphalus regularis | reverse complement strand
TCATTGCTTGTAGAGAGAAAGCAAGTAGGTAATGTGTATAGTTAGAGATGTAACTCAGTTGAGAGGGTTGTATCATTGTTTGTAGAGAGAAAGCGAGTAGGTAATGTGTATAGTTAGAGATGTAACTCAGTTGAGAGGATTCTATCATTGCTTGTAGAGAGAAAGCAAGTAGGTAATGTGTATAGTTAGAGATGTAACTCAGTTGAGAGGGTTGTATCATTTCTTGTAGAGTGAAAACGAGTAGGTAATGTTTATAGTTAGAGATGTAACTCAGTTGAGAGGGTTCTACTATTGCTCATAATAGGCTTTACATCTAAAAATATTTGATACATTTGTAGGCTATAATTTTTGTCTCTTTTTTGGAAGATCTTAACACATTATATACATCCAGTTAAAATTTGTAGTTTTTTAAATTTGAAATTATTTAAATTTATTCACAATTTTATATGTTAGAAATGGATATGACATAATTATCTTTTCTCTTGTTGCCATAGATGATGTTGCCCACAGTTTGAAACATGGCCGATTTTGGAAGCAGATCAATAAGATGATTTTATGGAATGAAAGATTTACAGTAAATAACATTGAGACTTGTCTTAAGTACATTGTGGAGGGTGATCCTGAACAGTATGTAGAGCAGTGTACTGATGGTTGTCATGGTGTTGGCAAGTGTGGAAACACAGACCTGGCTCAAGTGAAGGCATGTGCCATCCGTTTTTAATAATTTTATAAGACTGCAAACCTTAATCTTTTTTCCAGAATAATGTTGGTATCTAATATATTTTATTTTTAGAGTGCATTTATTTATTTTTCCAAGGTGCATTGTTTCCCATTTTGGTCATTTGTTTTTGCTAGCATTGTCATCTAAATAAAAATATTTTTTTTTTCTTTTTTTCTTGAGCACATAGATTTATTAATCATTGGCTATTTGATGTAAAA
The DNA here is from genome assembly GCA_032355785.1 of Symmetromphalus regularis. NCBI lineage: Eukaryota > Metazoa > Mollusca > Gastropoda > Neomphalida > Neomphalidae > Symmetromphalus > Symmetromphalus regularis. The sequence continues at coordinate 14,228 of JAULBS010110105.1, read as the reverse complement.
CATTTGGTTATTTTGACACATAGTCAAGTGTGATCCAGCCTCCAACGAGTTTTGAACCACTATCATCAGCTTGGGAGTCCAATGTTCTACCACTGGACCACTGAGGCTCAAAAAACAACAACATTGTTTTACATTCACAGTGTAAAACCGTTAAGTAAAGGGACACAACTCTGGAAAGCTTACAATTTAATCCATCTACTTTGCACAATTCAATGATTCAAAACCCACTGAATGCTGGCTCACACCGACTATGTGTCAAAATTACCAAATATCTGAAATCCTATAGCCGATGATTAATAAAGCAGTGTGCTAAAGTGGTGTTAAAAAAACTAAACAAATCAGTCAGTTAATGCACACAACACAATTGATTATTTAAACTGTAAAAATAAACTGATATTACTGAAACGATACTTATTTCTACAGTTATGTCCATTTAAATTTAGATGGATTGATGGCAAGTTTAATTTCTTTGAACTCTATTCCTCTGAGAAAACACTGATGTCAAAATATTGCTTTGTTGTGCATTGGTGTTTTTATCTCTCAGAAAATGAGAAATGTTAGTATTTATGACTTAATTAACTTTCAAAGTTAGGTCTTCAAGATTTATTATTATTACTATTTGTTTTAACGTCTGTTGCCATTTCTTATAAATTAGACCTTAGTAACACCATTCAAACTTTGATCGTAGTTGCCTGTGCTTATTAACTATTTAGTTGGTTTTTAGAAAAAAATACATTGTTTTTGTCTTTAAAATAAATTATTTTGAATGGATAGTAAAAAGGTGAATTAGCTAAAAAGTGATTTAACTGTGGAATTATTGTTTGTTCTTGAGTGTAGTTCTTTCTGTTCATGATGGGCATAAGTCCCATGCAAGTAGTAAGTTGTGTTCTGCAAGTATTCCATAATTTGTTGTTTTTGTCAGGTTGCCATTGCAGATTTGGAATCTCATCCTCAGCTTGATGTACACATGACAACATGTATTGCTGAAACAGTTCAACTTCTGGTCATACTTACTGAGGAGCTAATTCAGAGGTGCGTTTTCTGGGATGGGGATATGTGTATTACTGGAACAGTATAACTAGCCATACTCAGATCAACTAGATCAAAGATGGGTTTACTGGAGATGGGGGTGTATTACTGGAACGTTTAACTTTAGCCATACTCAAATCAACTAGATCAAAGCTGGGTTTACTGGAGATGAGGTGTGTATTACTGGAATGTTTAACTTTAGCCATACTCAAATCAACTAGATCAAAGATGGGTTTACTGGAGATGGGGTGTGTATTACTGGAACAATATAACTTTAGCCATACTAAGATCAACTAGATCAAAGCTGGGGTTTACTGGAGATTGGGTGTGTATTACAGGAATGTTTAACTTTAGCCATACTCAAATAAACTAGATCAAAGATGGGTTTGCTGGAGATGGGGGGGTGTATTACTGGAATGTTTAACTTTAGCCATACTCAAATCAACTAGATCAAAGCTGAGTTTACTGGAGATGTGGTGTGTATTACTGGAATGTTTAACTTTAGCCATACTAAGATCAACTAGATCAAAGCTGGGTTTACTGGAGATGAGGTGTGTATTACTGGAACAATATAACTTTAGCCATACTAAGATCAACTAGATCAAAGCTGGGTTTACTGGAGATAGGGTGTGTATTACTGAAATGTTTAACTTTAGTTATACTAAGATCAATTAAATCAAAGCTGGGTTTACTGGAGATGTGGGATGTACATTACTGGAACAGTTTAACTTCTAGCTTTAATCAAAGATCTAGATCAAAGGTAGGTTTACTAAAGATTAGGAATGGGGAGTGTATGACTGGAACAGTTTAATATTTTTAGATTCTTGTTATTTATGTTGAACTAATGTTATAAGATAATGTGCTAAAGCTGGTTTCTTTCCATTTAAGAACACAGCAGGGTAAATTTGATATGTTGGTTGTCAGAGAGCTAATGCTGGATAAGCCAGTGGTTGAAAATGAGGATTGGATCAAGCTAGGACACAACAGTCTTGACCACATAGACAACAACCCATTCAGAGAGTATCAGATATCATTACCTACAAGAAAGTGTCTGAAACACCAAGAAAAAGAAACCAGTTTGTTGAACCTTATTAAACTTGATCCAGAAAATATTCATCTCTCAAATCAGTCGGAAAATATTCCATTTTCAAATATTTCAAGTCACACAGAATATATTTCCATTTTAGATCAACTCAAAATTCCTAATAAGCCATTCTTTAATTTAAATATGAACAAAGAAACATTTGTTCCTGTTTCAGAGAAAGTTGAACATGCACCAAGACATTTATCATTAAGTAATCAGCATTTTGACAGTAGTACAAACGCACTAGAATCTATCAACTCTAGGTTTCAGCTGGAAAAAGAAAAAGACTGCAATGAAAATAAGGTTACATTGATGCAAAAATCTTCTCTAGTGAAACCAGTGACTGTAGATACAAAACAAATGAAGAGTCATCAAGTCTCTCATAGTGGAGAAAATCTCAACATTTCTGACAGAACAGTCGCAGAACCCTCTTCTAAAAAATTTAAACTCAGTATTGTGAGTAAACCAGAATATATAAAGAGGATATCCCCAGTACCAACATCAAGATCTAAGGGAAGGATATATCTGATGAAAATGCTAACACCAATGAATATGACAAGTAAGGAAAACTGTTTGTCACGCGATAACACTGTAGGTGAGTTAAAACATAATGACTCTTCCAGAGTTTCTGCTAAGCAGACAGAATCTCTCTACAACACATCTTTCAGAACCGATTCCAACATTTACAAAAACAGTAAGTTCTCTAGAACTTACCCCAACAGTTACAAAAATTATGAGTCCTCTAAAACTGATCCCAACCAGTACATAAGAAATAAGTCATCTGCAACTGATGCTAATCATTACATAAACCACATACCTAATGACATGCAGGCGGTGAGAAATTCGTCACGGTATGACAGCTTGGCCAGCAGCCCACAAAACAGCTGTGTGAGTTCAAAGATTCATGGGGAAATGGTAAACAGCAGATCTAATAAACAAAACACCTCTTCATCTGTGAAGAGTATTGTAGAGGCTGGAAATAGTAGTGTGCATGAGAAACATCTCGGAGAATGTGGAGGTAAACGTGTGAGTTGTAAACACAACACCGCTCCTCAACTTAACAACACCGCTCCTCAACTTAACAACACCGCTGAGGCAAATAGGTGGCTTTCTCAAGGATTAACTGTACACAGTGAAAATAGAAATTGTGAAACTGTGAACGAAGTTTTTCAGGGTTGTAAAATGTTTACTGTTTCCAGTGAAAATGATAATGGCAAAACATTTGATGTGTCCAATGAAAATAGAAACTGCAGAAATGTATTATCTTTCAGTAGCAGAGATGGTGAGACAATAGATGTGGTGAACAAGTCTGATGTGACTTTATTTTGTACAGAAGAGAGAATGACTTTTTAGGTGACCAAGGTAAAATGTGTGACCAGGCTTCCGATAAGATTAAACATGCATCCAGTGATGGTCTTCCTTACCTGAATTCCAAACTCCCTAACATGTCTCGGAACAACTTTCCTTTAGCAAATGACATCAACTTCCAGAGGATTTCTTTGCTTTCAGAGTCTTCAGTTTTGCCACAGCGGTCTGAGGAAACCAGAAAAAGATTACTGCCAGCCATAAAGGACAAAATCCAGCAAGTGTTGTCTGTCCTTTCACAAGTGAATCCCAGAATGGTGGAAGCCATGTTGCAGTACAATGAAAATGTTGAACAGACCATTATTGCATTACTAGACTCCCCTATGTAAAACCAGCCCCGGTGGCATAGTGCTCAAGTTGTTGGACTCATTGGATTTTTTTATCTTGATACTGGCTCCAACCCAGAGTGAGTTTCTGCAAGGCTCAAAGAGTAGGTGTATGCCAGCTAGTGGTCCACAACTGGTTTATCAAAGGCCATGGTATTTGCTGTCCTGTTTGTGGGAAAGTGCTTATAAAAGATTTCTTGCCGCAAATAATAAACAGTAACCTATGTTGCATTAGTGGGATTCCTCTCAAGATCACATTGCAAAACACCATACATCTGACACCTAATAGCTACTAAGTAAAAACAATACGCTGGATGTCATTAACTAATCCTTTCCTTTCTCCTATATAAATTTCATACACAAAGTGTAGATGGTTTATTTTCCATTTTGTTTTTCTTCATATGATTATGTAAAATAAATATGATACGTGTTGATGATTGAAATTAACTGGTTTGAGACTTGTAATTGTCAAACTTCTGTTTTCACACAGCTATATCAAAATATCCAAGCAGATCTTTCAGAAAAATATTCATTAAAAATGATTTGATTCAGGCCAAATGAAGCCGATTCCCTCTAATATCTTGAACAAATTACTTAAAACTAATGAAAAATTTCATCTGTAATTTTATATCAACGAAATCACTATCACAATGCCACAATTCATAAAAAGCAATTTACAATTTAAAATATTATTGGACCACAATCCCAATCCTTTATTTTTAGTTTAATTTTAGAAATCTCTCTCACTGACAGTTTAAAGTTGAGTAGTGAGTTAGTTGTATTAAACAAAGTTTCCAAGTACTCGGTTCTGTACTTCAGTTTATTGTAGGAATAGTTTGTCACATAGTTAGAGATTTGGTATAGTTTAGTTATTATTAAGGAAAACACTGTATTAATTAGTTAGGCCATACACAGTAATCACAACTAATTCTGATGGTTGTCTTTGTTTTTAAATCTTTTGAAATCAACAGGCTGTTTTTGTTGTATTGTTGTACTGTAAAAATAAAAGCATTTGGGCCTCTTTAAATGTTTGAGAAAATATTTTAATTTTGTTTCTTCACCAATCTGTGATTGCCTTACATTATAAGAAACACATTATCATTGTGTAACTGAAAAGCCAATTATTTTTAATAAAACAAGTGTTATACAAGCATTTTCTTGTGTTTTTTACACTGACCATCTGGTAAGAAATGAGTCATCAAAGTAATTTTTCTGTTTATTTTCAATAGTTTTCTTCTACTCAACAGGAGGACCCATTTGCAGTTTGGGTGTTTCAAATCGATGATAACATACCTCTAAAATGAAATCAGAGTATGTTTAACAAACATGTTAGAAAATAGAATAAATGTAAAGTGGCTCATTACCGATACACATTTTTACATTTGGTGCATCATTTTGCAAAATATCAGAATCATGAGAATTGTGACATCATGTTTGTATGTAAACATCAATTCAAATTCCTACATTTAGAGGTTGATCAACACTGGTTTATAACACGCTTTTTAAAATAGATAGCCAATCATAATACAGTATTTTCCAGTCATTGTAGAACGACCATTTGACACCTTAATAAAATGTAAAATATTCTGCTGGGGAGGCAAATGTTTCCTCTACAATACACACGTTTTGCAATCGGTACATTCAATAGAATGTGAAAGTTGAATCAAGCATTAAATAGCACGTGTTGACGTAACCACCTTGCACTTAATACTGTGCTTTGGGCATTTAAATAGCTGGTTTTATTTTAAATCTAATTTTAGTTCTTACTCTTGCACATTATTTATGACTTGCAGGTGTTGGAAGTTTTCTCCAATTATAGAGTAAAAATATAAAATTGAGTAAAAAGTGACATTTTTGGTTAACAGAAAGTAATTGGCACTAATGACATATTTTATCTCCAGTTGTTTTTGAGACAACCCTTGATCTCATCTTAATTACTTACTTTATACGAGTCTCGAGCTAGTAAAGCCATACTAATGCAGTTTGCATTGATTTGACATAAATCAATACTCATTTCCCATGTTATTTCCAGTGTTGTCGAGTTGAAGGGCAGATGGTCGGTGGAGAAATCAATTGAAAGCCAACACAATGCATACATTCTGGTAATGGGTCGTGTTGTCCAGAAGACAATGGAATTCATCAATACTGGTTAATGCATGTGCTTGCTACTGTGGCTCTGTACTTTTTATGTTGTTTGTTGTTAAAAACAAGCTGATGATATTTCCAGTGGTTTGGTGTGTATAACACAAATGTACGTCTTTGTTAAAAGCAAACAGATATTGATTTCGGTGGTGAAGAATAGTTTCAACATGAACTTTCATAAATGTTGACCACTATCTTTCCCATTGGTTGAATACATGTAGCCCATCTAGGTTTCTCTCTCTCACCTCTATTTAAAAGAAAATTCTCCAAACCAAACTATCAATAAAACTGAAGTACAGATTGGATAACATCTTTTTATTTTTTTAAATTCTATCTATGGTATGTGCAATGAAGATGGAACAAGCAGAATCAGATATTTTTATTGATGAAATTTAAAAAAGATTTGTCATTAACAAGCTTCAAACTCATATTATTAATGAGCTTCTAAAATGCTTCACTATAAATGATATATCCATTGTCCATACTAATGTGTCAACTTGTCAGTTATGGACTGCATTTATCTTTGAACATTAATAAACTGTGACATGACAATTGTTGTGCTCAATAATTAATTTGAATCATCTTCCATATTCACTACCTGTCTAATACAGAGATAACTTCGATATGCCTAAAGTAATTTCAATACGCTTGATGTAGGCTATTATAATTCCCATATAAATGACAGGAGAATTGATGCCTAAAGTAATCGATGTAAACTGAAGCCCTTTATTGTTATGCTACCTGTTATTCTGAAACAATAACCCTTCCTATGCAACACATTTATCCAATCTGTAATAAAATATTGATCAACAGTTTCCAGTAGAAACCAGCAGTGCATATCAAGAACAAGTGCTGTCAGCTGGTCAATAGTTTTTAAGCAGACTAAGCACTTTTTATGCAAACAGCCTTTTATCAATGAATACAGAAATACACATCTTTTTAATAACCAACGACAATAACTGAGACTAATCAATATGAAATACTGGCAAGTCTTAAGTCAACCATAAATTGAATGCTTACATTTTTGTAATCTATTGGATGCATGACTATACTGACAAAAAAAAAACACCTTAAAATAACTAGTATACTTTTCAGTAGTAAATTGTAATTAAGCATATGTGCACACAAAGTGCCCCATGGATGAGGGAATGGATTTCATCTTTTCATCTGTAACAATTACTATTACAGTTAATATCTGTTGATGAATATATTTTGATATAAAGAAATGTTTGATGACACCCCTGCACATTTTCTATTGGTGAAACTGGCTCCTTTTCCAGATTAAGTGCAAGAAATTGCTCGAGTGTTTTCACCAAACTTGCTAGGCATCTGTGATGTGAATTAGTTTTTTATTTAACAACCCCCCCCACCCCCAGCACAAAAGTAAATTAGAGGAAGAGAATGTTTTACTATTCCCAGTGGATGCATAAGACCATAGATGATAAAACCCAGAAAACTAGATATAACAATCTTGTAAAAGGAGTTATTCAAATTTATACAAACATGTAACTACATCGTGCAATCAAGTTATGTGCTTATCTCCATGTATACAAATTGTGGACTTCGGTTTTGTAAAAATACTCATCAAATCAAGCCAACAACTTATGCTCAAACTTCCGTCCTTTGAAATAACAGCAGATGCATAACAGCATATCAATTTGTTATTAGTAAACCATGATAGATTCAATACACATTTTGTTTTCATATATTGTTTAAAATAACTAAAACATGCAAGTATTTTCCTATCTGGTTCTATTTCTAGTGTAGCAATGACAACACAACACTGGATCAGGGGAAATAATCTTTTTATTAAGAATGATAGGACAATACTAAAATTTCCTAGCTGTTATGCGTAACACTTCACTTTTTTTCACTTATAATTAAATGGAGCAATGTACAGTTTGCTCATACAGATTTTTTTTTTTAGAAAAATAATCTATAATGTTATGTACACAGCTAGTAGTGTAGGACATACTAGATGCCTCGTATATGGTCACACTGTGGTGTGCAGTACTGTGATACATATAATTAACATCGAGTCCATCATTCTGTTGATGTTAGATGTAGCTAGTGGCTATATGTGATAAACTATGAACACCTCCATAATACATTATTATACTCTGCACACTTATTAACAAAGCTCATTAAATAAAAAAGGCAAAAAAAAAAAAAAAGAGTAAAAGTATGGTGATGAAAGCCGTGGCCAAACTCCAATGGTGTGATAAAACATAACAATGGAACAAAAAAACATAAGCAATATGAATTATGAAACATTATGAATTTTGAACAGTAATGAATAATTGCAGAAGAGGTTATGGCCCCATATAACATTAATGTCTGATGCAGTTTGTGTAACAATAATTGTTAAACCTGTACATTACAACATGATGAAATGAAGAATGTACAACAGTGAAATACACATGCCAGCCATTTGTCATTTATAATGCAATTGACATCCAAGCACATTTATCAAATTACAATATTAACATGCACACAAAATGGTTTTATAACTTGTTTTCACAAATCACCTTAGCTTTGAAATAGCAACATATAGCTATACATTTGTATGTATCTATAATATTAATTATGTAACTAATATCACATGCTAGAAACATCTCAAACATATGAATAAACTAATATCACATGAAAGAAACATCTCGAACATATGAATTCCCTGATCACAAATAATCACATGTCATGCCTTGAAGGCTAAATCTATACAATGACATTGTGCAATGTCTAAATAGCTATTCAAACTAAGGACTTGTCTATTAACAACGTCCAGTAAAATGTGTCTTTATATTACTTAACATATGCAAAAGCATTTTATTAGTTAACAAAGAAATTGGGCCAATCTCGAAGCCTTCTAAAATGTCTGGTTTATGATTAAAACAAGATGTCAAGTTGACCACAGCTAGCCTTACCCTCCAAACGACATATTCCAAGCCAAGCTTAGCAAAGCAAGAAAACTCTTAATCAACGTGGATAGCTTTAAGAGGGTATAAATGGTCCACTGTTCTATTCACACCGATCACCTTTCTAAACAAATTATCCCGGGCCACAAGTGACAAGATGCACTTAAGTCTTGGTCTTTTTCACCAGAACACCACAACACTGTGAAAAGATTTTGAGTGAGGAAATGGTCTTAAGAAATACATAGATGTATATACCTAAGTGCAAAGTATCAGTTACACATTCTATTACTAGTTGCATTTTTTAGTCTTTCTTTTTAAAAACAAAAAACAATATTTTGGTTTTGCAAAGACGAATAAGTTAGTGTACGTTTATGCAATAACCATCCACAGTAAAGCGTCCTTTTTCACAAACAGCACTTTGTAGTTTAGCAGCAAGTGTTGAAGAGACTGTTATGGAAATTGAGTTTCTACTCCATAATCCATGCATCGTACTAATAGAAATGTCATAACACACATTGGAGAATGTTTAACCACAACGCAAACTTGCTCAATTTGCAAAGTCATCCAGTTTTCTTTTTAAACAGGCACCAAACGGAACCACACTTGCTGCCATAGAATGTAGCACTTAAGTTGTCTAATAATTTTCTCTCCTTGAAAAGTCATTCCGTCCTTTACACTTTCAATATTAGAAAAAGGCATTTATTGTCCTCACAATAAGCCTAAAATAAACTTAAGTATGGTTTATTTTTCAAAATATCTTTTCTTACACCAAATTCCCAACATATGCTCTGAAGTGCTGCTTTTGTGCAAGCATTATATTTTCTGCATTTCAATAACACGCCTTGTTAATCCTCATCTGGGTCCTCCTCTTTAAGAACGGCAATAGCATCTTTTACAGCATGATAGATGATATTCTTTACCTGAAAACACAAAAGAACGCATGCTTAGATATACACATACAGAGAAATAAAAACCAGCTTCATAATCTGTACATACCTTAAATAAGAAAGGAAACAAAAACAGCCTAACCATTACTGTAAAGAACACCTACAAATATGTGCACTTTATGAATGAGAATATGTAGTTCGACATCAACCAGTTCATGGTAAAAACATTTTTTTAATGCACTGATTTATTATCACTGGCTATTGGATGTCTAACATTTAATGATTTTGACACAGATAAAATCTGCTACATTTTTCCATTAGCAACAATGGATCTCTTGTTTGCATTTACCCACTATCAGAACAGCACATACCAAAAGCTTTGATATACAAGTCACGTGGCACTGTTTGGAACAGGGACATTGTTTTTAAATATCTGAGTCAGTTCACAGAGGGGTTCCAATCTATGACCAAAATATCCCAGGCAAATGCTACTGACTGAGCTAGATTCCAATTCTCCCCACATCTCCCAATTAGTCTAAATAACAATAAACATTTGCACTTCATGAATGAGTCTACGAAGTTCTACATCAAACAGTTTAGGGTAAAGACACTGGAAATAAGGATGTTAAGCACAACCAAATAAAAAAAAAATCACACTGATGTTTGACTATAAAAATAACAATTTGGTTTGTTCTGAAACATCAATGCAGCATTTGTAAAGTACATACATGAGTTATGATTAGCATATTTAAATAATTGAAACACCTCACTAGAATGATGCCACATTACCAAACATTTTCAAAACATTGCAGTCAGTATTAAAACAACTGTCATCATGTCATTTTATAATAAGATTGTAAACAGTTGCAGAATCAAGTAAAATAAACTTGAACAACTTGAAGGTTATGCTGTTCAATGCTTGCACAAGTGTTGCACAAATGCAAGCACAACTGCTTTGTTGACAACACTATAGAAACAAAGTGTTAATTGTTCAACCAAATTGTGTACAAAAACAACTTTGGTCCACACCTTTAATACTGATCCTATATTACTTTCTCATGGGAACTGAAAATCGATAACCAAATAAGTAAATGTTATGCCACAACGCTCATTAAGAATAGAAGAAGCAAAGTTATGCTCTAATAGTTTCATAAATTTACAACACCTATATAAAATTACTAACTTGTGTAACAATTTCAACTTCTCTTTATGTAAAATTACTTGGTTGTGACAAGCTAAGAATATGAAAGCAATATCGTACATGATCAGATATGTCTGAAACCATAACAAAGATTCACATGAGAAATTGCAATACACTGCTCTTTTTTTCAGGACATCACACAGATCCATTGTTAAAGGAAGACCCAGCATGAAAATAATGTATAATGCAATTCATATTATGACTCAGGAATATTCTGAAATCTTTAGTCTAATGACCTTGACCTAGAGTCATACCAATAACATATGTACAGATTCATTACAAACTTGTGAAGCAACTAACCAAATACTAAAAAGATCTGTGAAATGTTTCAATAATTTTAGGCAATTACATTGTTTTCCCAACACTTCTACATGCAGAATGGTATTCAAAGCAGCAAATCTAACTAATATTGCAACAAATTAATACCAGTACTATAATGAACTTATTAACTATTAACCAGATCCAAATTACAGTGTGCATTCAGCCAATTCTAAAGAAAATTTTATATTTTGTAAACAATCAACAATTGTTACTTTGTCAAATAAACAGACACCAATACCATCTAATTAAAAAACCAAGATAACTAAATCAACAATTGTTAAACTTTGCCAAATAAACAGACATTTTTTGTTGTCAAAAGAAGCCATAATGCAATTTCAAATTGATATTTACATTTCATTTTTAATACCTGACAATAAATATTCACTTTACTAAACAAATACCTGACTTTAACAATCCCTCACCCCCCCCCCCCCCTCTCCACTCCCCAAACCACATATTTCTTCTTTAAATTGTATCCAGAACTTTTTTTCCACACAGGTTCCTAATGAAAAACAAAATCATTAAAAACCTAACAATGATAATCTGCTAATTAAATTTTAACATATATTGAACTGAGTCATTGTTATAGTGACATATTCAACTTAACAACAATTTTTCTTCTGTTTTAAATCAGTGATGAAAACATTTTAAAAAAAGAACACCTCAAAACCAAGTACCTGAAGTTTATCTTCATGATTGGAATGTGTATCTGAGAGTTGTCGGAACTCCTGTGTGAGCCGGAAACAGTGGTTGAGGTGCTCTGGTGACACAAAGTCCTCAGCCACTTTGATGCAGCTATGAAGGTTGCGCACCTGATGTGGAGCACCAGCAGGAATAAAGATGGAGTCGCCGAGACACTGGACAATCGAGTATCCAACAACACCATATTCCTGATATACACGTTCCTGCAGATCCTCATCAAGGTACCAGCTCTGGTCGTGAATTGGATCATGGTCAGGTTCAATTACTTCACCACGCTCCTTAGCAACCTGCAGTCACAATTACATAACATTAAGAATGCTGTCTTGTGAATCAAAAATTAACTCTTTGTGAGTTATGCAATAAATATAGTAATGAAGAAAAAAATAGTTAACATATTTATTGAACAAATTTTTTAAATGACACTTTGAATCCGACTCATTAATCACTGAAACGTTTTGTTACTACAGTTAATGAAAAATGAGAACACTAGCATCATCTTACTATACGATACGTTATGTGAGCCATTATTAACAAAATCTGAAATTTATATCTGTTATAAGTTTATAAATAAAACAACTTTTTGTATGCACAAACATTTCATTCAACAAATAATCAGAAATGCCCAACGATTTGTTTTTATAAAACATCAGATTTAATCTAATCATACCTTATTCAGAAAGTCTCTAATTTTGTCAGCATCATGCGCATCGTATATTTGCCAGAGTGCTCCTGGAATCTCATGAACCTCTCGAACTCGTCGCTTGGTAACAGTGTCACATCCAGCATCATCAATTGCTTTTAATGCAGCTGTAAAGCAAAAATTATTTTAAAATTAAAACTATTACAATAATACACAAGACAAATTATGTGAAAGACTTTTTTTGCAAGCTCAAAAACTATTTTCCAAGATATGCATGAACATTCTTTAATTAAATAAAGGTAGTGGAATTAAATATTTCATAACCTGATTGAATATTAAAACAATCTGACATGGCGGCAGTATATAAATGTCAGAAAGAAGTCAATCAAATGTCTTGTAAACATTCCACAAGTCAGTGCCAGTATCAAGTGCACAAATAACATTAATATATCAAAATGGGACCAGACTTCAAATCTGTTAGAATATCCAACGAAAAAAGGCTGTACTCAGTCTCAGAAAGGTTTTATATTAACACATAATCCCTCACCTTGTTCGTGTGCAGCTCTGCCACCTGGTCCATCCTCTGGTATTCCAACATAGACCATCACATTAACAGCATCAGATATGTCAAGGTGCAGATTGGTGGTGCCCTCCGAGGGAAAAAATGATGACCCTGACAAAACCAAAGTAAAATTATTGTGAAGATGATTACGAATTAAAATGGAATTCATATAAATATCAAAAACATAAATTTTTGTCACAAATAATAAAATGAATGATAATTTCAGTACATTTTAAAGATATACACTCCTTCAGTTTAGCTTTATCATAGGTTGGCAAGCTGTAAGAATATGCATGGTGACATGCAAGCCTATGGAGGAGTGACAGCTCATTATAATTCATTTTGGTTGAATAATACAATGCAGACATTTTGGAGTTTTTATATGTGAATAAAATGCGACTACAATACTTGCATCACACATTATTCCAATTAACTATTGTTTGTTTTTACATACAAAGGGGCTAAAAAAGAAGTCTGAATACCCCAACAGCCATAACTTCAAAACAAAAAAAACACATTTCAGTGCTATAGTCTTTCAAAACCAATTGTTTCTTATTTTCATTATTCACACCATATCAGTCAGATATAGAATTATTTATATTTCTTACCATAAGCATTGTACATTTTGGGACCGAGGTCTGGCTTGACGAGGAAGTCAGGAAGCCGTGATGCCAGATTGAGCACGCCCTGTCTGTGTGTATATTCTGGCAGTGGTAGAGCCTGCATCATGTCTTGGAAGCGAGATGGCATTAGATCACTGAAATCATCACCTGGAGGCCAGTCTTTGAGCTTCAGTAACATTGGCTCACCATCTTCATCAGTAGGCCGTTCTGAAATAAAACACAATCATTCACAGGTTTCTCAAAACATTTTTTTAACCATTCACTATAATACAATAATGTCCGAAAATTAAAGTGGTCTTCTAAAGTTAATATTATTTTTTGATAATGCAAAGTATATATTGAGAGAAACTTATAGATAAAATAAAATATAAATAAAAAAGACAAAATACTATTTTATTAATTATTTTAGTTTAGTGCACGTATATATATAA
>JAULBS010110094.1:0-15167 GCA_032355785.1 Symmetromphalus regularis | reverse complement strand
ATAAGGTTATTTGTCAACCGGCAAACAACCAATGGGATTAAAGAATTTTACATGGAGGCGAGATAATGATTTTTATCCTATCATTGGCTATTGGACGTCAAACATATGGTCATTCTGACGTATTGATTTAGAGGAAATCCGCTGCCGCCACATAAGCTTCTCTTTCCGATAAGCAGCAAGGATTCTTTTATATGCACCATCCTACAGACTGGACAGCACATACGACGCCTCAAGAACACATTGATTTTTATCCTATCATTGGCTATTGGACGTCAATCATATGGTCTTTCCGACATTGGCTACTCTTTCCAATAAGCAGCAAGGAGTCTTTTATATGCAGTCCCACACACAGGACAGCACATACCACAGCCTTTGATGAAACAGCTGAGGATTAATATAATCAAGTGTGTTCTAATGGATATCATTTTTTTCTGTTGATAAAAATAGATAAATGATTTTCTACAACTTTCCAAAGGCTGGAATTTTTTTTTTAATCACATCCTCACAAATTCCCTGCACTATTTTACCTTATTATTATTATTTTTTTAACACTTGTGATAACAAACAAATATTGTGATAAAATAAAAGCACTTTATTCAGTAAATAACTACAATGTAAAAACATTCAACTGAAAATCTCTGTATATGTCTGAATGTTAATTAAAGCTTTAAAAATGTATAATATTTTAAAACATTTAATGTGGAGTAAATGGTTTTGACGATTAAAAATGTAAAGATGTGTTAAATTTTAAAGATGGTATATTTTAATTTATCAACATAACGTCCATGAGAAAGATCTTTCATGTATTTTAACAATCATTAGTCGACTTTTATTATTCTATGTACAATACCATAACACCTGTTAAAAGCAAACACTAGGAAGACAAAACTATCAAGTTCCATATTTACATATATTATATATATATATATATATATAGACATTGAAACCTACTTGAATTTCAAACGATGTAGTGACAGCACTGAACTGCTGTTGCTAAATCTATTGTGGCACCGAGATGGCAAATTTCATAAAATGGTCAGTAAAGTATAAAATATTTAATATTTTACACACCTGCTAAAAGCTTCAATAGTAAATATTTTATATGTTAAGGCCAGAGTTTTCTTATTATTCATTTCACGAACCAGCCAACCATACATTTTGCTGAATTAAAATAAAATTAACAGTGAAAATTCACTTAATTCTTACTGTTCTGAAGGCAAAAAAAGAAGAAGAAAAAACACTTTGAAGTTGAATAATTTCTTTTCATAGGGGGTGATTACAGATCTATGAAGGCATATGACAAGTAAAATTAGTAAAACTGATAAAATTAATTTTATTCCAAATTTTATTTTCCCTCCCAAGACATTTTTTTTACATTTCTTTCCCCTCCCCCTACCCTATTTTTGGAGGGCCCTTGTTTCAGAAACTTTATATATATAAAAAAAATTAAAAAAAACCTGGCCTAATATATGTATAAAATATTTAATATCAAGAGAAAACCAGCACTTACAAACTTTTAAAAATCTGGGCTAAAGACTTTAAACAAATCTAGATTTTAGTTTAAATCACTAGTCCACAACTAAACTTCTAATAAGCATCGGGTACAATTTGAATGATAAATTTCCCATTCTAACATCTAATGGAAATGACCATTCCTTTTCCATCAGATGTGCAGAGAACAATGATTCAGTCATACCATTTAATTTTAAATTAAAACAGAACTTATTATTTTGTGAATTTATGTATCTAAATACTTAATGTACATGATTAATAATAAATAATTTTAAAAGGTTTTTTCTATAATGAATTTTTAAAAACAAACTGTTTATGGGTTTCCTAGACTAAGATACATACAAATAAAAACACACACGTCCATGCAAGTCTTCAATCCTCACACAATAGAATAAATAGTCTAAAACAAATATGTAACTATGTTTGATACAGCACTAAACATATCCAATTCACAACAAAAACTTTATATCAGTGTTTTTATTTATAGCTTGAATTCAAATTGCGACACAATACACAGGACAAATAGCTACAGATTGGTCTTGCCTCCCTCCCTCCCTCCTTCACCCACCATGGTTGATTGTACTTATTTTCTTGCTTATATGTAATTAAGGTTCAATCACGCTGGCTTGATCAGACAACTCGGCTTCTATCTACCAGGACAAAATCAGCTACACCAAAGACTGGGGAGCACAAATCACTGACTTTTATAAAACCAGTTGTGCACCACTGGTATAAGTGTAAGTGGTGTTCACCTAACTACCAAGTGTTGTGGAGCACTTGAGCTGAATAGGATGGGGGAAATCTGGATTGAACTGGGGAAATCTGGATTGATCTGTGGAAATCTGGATAGATCTGTGGAAATCTGGATTGAACTGGGGAAATCTGGATAGATCTGTGGAAATTGGATAGATCTGTGGAAATCTGGATTGAACTGGGGAAATCTGGATAGATCTGTGGAAATCTGGATAGATCTGTGGAAATCTGGATGGATCTCATGATCTTGCGTGAATATTTTGAGTGGACAGTACATGCTTCAATTGTAAGACAAAAGCAAATGTTAAAGATGCTACATCACGTGGTTGATACAATGTAGCACACGATGGGGAAATCAGGATAGATCTTGCCATCTTGCATGAAGACTGGGAGTGAGGATGGTATTTGCTTCATAACCATATGAAATAAAATAAATGTTTTAGACATGAGCAATTGTTAAAGATATTAAGTAACATGTTAAATGTGTATCTGAACATATGTAGCTATTTGTCCTGTGTATGAATTACGATCACTGTATGAATAGAAGATGAAGACATTCAAGGAGTTGATGATAATCGATACAAGAGACATGCGCAGTTCTGTGTATCTCCTGTCACGGTTAAAACAAAAATGTGATGACAAAAGAATTTATTTTCTTTACTTCTTTCAAAATCTGAAAAATAAAGAAAAGTTATTGCATCATAAAAATAGGAGAAAGTTAACACACGAATGTCAGAGGTTAAACTTTGAATACATAGAATACATAGAGCAGATATCAAAATTCACCTACAAAAACTTAATGGTTAAAATGCAAACAAAAGAAAGTTTACTGATAGCATAGGATACGGTTTCGACAGTGGCTAATGTGTGTCAAATGTTATTTTTAACTTTTGTATGATGTACTACAGAAATCAACTGTAACCAATCATAGCAATCATTTTGATGTACTACAGAAATCAACTAACCAATCAGAGCAATCATTTTGATGTACTACAGAAATCAACTGTAACCAATCAGAGCAATCATTTTGATGTACTACAGAAATCAACTGTAACCAATCAGAGCAATCATTTTGATTGGCTTGTTGGTTGTACTTATTTTTATGACAGACAGACATATTTTATTTAAGCTTCACCTTGTGAACCACATATTAAGAATACAAAAAGAAATAAAACATATAAAAGTGCACTAGCCATTCCTTATGGAATGACATGACTATACATTATAAAATGATACAAGTATTAAACGATATTATAAAATACAAACAGTAAAACACAAACAAATCAATAATTATAATAGGAATATTTACAAGTTACAATACAATCATTCATATATAAAATCTCTGCCATTATCCAATAAATGATAAAGCACACTGTCTTGGGCACACAAGTCAGCTTTCTGTACAGATGACATACTGTTTACCTACCTATTTGTCTTAGTGTATATCAAGTGCAGCCATCTCTTCCTCCAAGTCTTTTTTCTTAGAAAGTTTCTCCAGCTGTAAACACAAAACAAAGTGGCATCAGCAAAGTCCAGAGTAAACATCAATTTATTCCCCCCAGCACAGAAAATAAAAATTGGCTGGGGGTGGGGGGAAATCACAGAATAAACATCAATGAAGTTAGAATTTAAATTTTTTTAAATACAAACTGAATATCTGAATACAACACTATCCCAAACTACATTATTTTGTTAAAGATCTCATTGATTGAAAGACAATACAAAATTATACATTTAAAAAAAATGTCTTTTCCAAAAATATTATTATCTCAAATGTTTCATACCATGGGCAATAAATGCATTATTTACAATATTCAAAGTGCATTAGCTTCTTATAAAACTACACTTTATATTTATACTTAAAAAAAAAAAAAAATGGTTTAATGCTCCAACAACAAATTTTAAAATAGTTCTTTATCAGTTTACACCTACTTCACAAGAGAATCACAACAATCTTTCAGAATGATCCAACTAAAATACTAAGGTGAACACTTAAATTTCCAATGTTAGGCGTTTAAACAATTTGTTATTATTCAACATTCTAAAATACCAGTGACGATAACTGTTGTCCAGTGTGAGTTACTTCCCCTTTCTTACCTCCTCTGGTGTCAGGTGCTTTCCCTGTTTCTTCTTCAACTCCAAATTGTCTATTTGTCGCATCTTCTTCTGAAGTTTCTTACGCTGTTTCTTAGCATCTTCGCAGTCGTGCTGAAAGAAAATTTGTTTTCCGTTATTAAAAGACAGTCAATCAACATTAACGAAATACTCAGTTTTAAAGATAAACAGTATGACGTGGGAATATTACTATGTGACACATTACCAATCCACCATCCCAGGATGAAACATTGTCTGAAAACTGTTGCTGTTCTAATTGCTGTGTTAAGACATATGGTCTTTAGAGGAATCCTGCTTCCACCACATAGGCTAGTGTTTTCGATTAACAGCAAGAAATATTTTATATATCCTTTCCCACAGGCAGGGCAGCACATACTACAGCCTTCAATAAACCAGTTGTGAACCACTGGTTGGAGTAAATGGTGTACACCTACCTAACGAGCCTTGCAGAGCACTCACTCTAGGTTGGAGCTGGCATCTAGGTTAAAAATCCCATGCCAGCCAGGGCCGGTCGCTGCGGGGGTGAAGGGGAGTTAATAAAAATACTTACTACATTACTCGATTCTCCTGAACTCGTGTCAGCATCTGGTGAAATCACAGAACCTAAAAACAATTTTAAAATAAATAATGCAATTTTCTTTCTTTCTCTGTTATATGGGTTCACTATCTTAAAATAAAGATAATATATCAAACATAAGATTGTTAAGTAAAAGAAACATGTCATAAACTCTTTCTAAAGAACTGGTTTAACAGAATGTTCAGTTACAATATCAATGTGAATTTTCTATTTGACAACATATTGAACAAATTATTAGAAAATACATACATATATATATATATATATATTATTTGTCGTTTAATGATACACTAGAGCACATTGATTTATTATGATCAGCAATTGGATGACAAACATTTGGTAATTACACACAGTCAAAAACGAGCCACCCTCCAACAAGTTTTGAACCACACTCTTCAGTTTGAAAGTCCAATGTCCTGCCACTGGACCACTAAGGCTCACACTAGTAAATATATATTAGCACACACAAGATTAAATGAACAACATTCAATTAACTGCACATCTGACTTTAATAAACTAATTTTTAATCAAGAGCCCAATATCTAAAACCTGCCACACATGAGAGCTATCTGCTGAGCAAAAAGTTACTTGAGACTTTTGGCTCAGCTGATAGCTCTCACGTGCTGTGAAATTTCATGAGATTTTCGCCTAGCGAGGTAGTGAGGAAAATATCTATCATGTTTGATATTTTTGGCCACAAGAGACGAAAATGTGACCGTGCGTGGGGAACATGAGCTATCAGCTGAGCCTAATTTATCAACTAACCAATGTACTGTCACATATCAGGCACACTAAAACAAAACAAAAAAGAAGTGGCTTTTGGTCCCAAATTTTGTTTGGCTCACAGATTATTCAGATTATTCGATAACAGAAGAGTTGCTTCACTTCTAGTTTTGTGGTCATTTGTGGACCAGGTTCTTCTCAAGTCTCTATCACTAATATCAGCTAATAATAAATTATGTTGATAATCTGCAATGTAATATTTATTTTTAACAATAAAGAAAACAAAAGACATTAAAAAGTGTTTGACAGTAAACATTTAAATAACTGAAACCAACTGAGAACTAAAAACATTGCATAGTTACTTTTGAGGTCTGTAACCACTTTGTCTATGCTAAATTACCCCCACCCCCACAAGACTGAACCATATTTACACAAATTCATGAAAAGGTTAAATTTGGGTTTAGTCTTGTCTTGCTAAATTAACCTCCAAGACTGTGCCACATTTAAGGAACATTAAAGTTGGATTTAGTCTTAAGTTTATTCTTGGCACTAAATTTGTAAAACTCTAGGTTTTTATAAAACTAAACATACAGTTACTTCTCTTGTCCTAGTGATTCTCTAGCTTACCATTCAATACACTGACATTGTTGTTGTTATAGTGCGCAGAGTGGGTTTTCGAGGCTTGCTTCATAACCGGTACTATAAATTCATGTTCGTTTGGTGGATACCTTGGAATGCCTGTAAATACAAATACATTTAGCTGGGCCTAAGGCAACAAGGAAAGTAATGTTTAACCGATTCTCTGCGGGCAATGTACATTTACATCAGAAAGCACTTTCCATTCATGTGCGGGCGACGTATATATACGTTTTGAGACCTCGACTGGTATGAGGTCGTTTACATATATCCAACAGATGATTGCTCAGTGTAGTAGTATTACCTTCCAGCCTTGCAAACTTTTCCTGTTTGTTTAATTCAAAAATCTTTAAAAAATGAACTTTCAACAGCGGAAATGTCATCACGTTTGCATGAAACATGTGGACGACCTGTGTGGCAGTTTAGGGAGTCTGAAGCCATGGAACTAATAATGAACCGATTCAGGCAACGATTATATGGAAAAAAGCGACGACCACTCTAAAAATAAACAGGAAAGGGTGTGTGTGTTCATTTTACCAGGTTACTAGCCCGGCTGGCCGGTATCTGAAAAAGGTTAATATACAACCCTGAAACATATTTTGGAAGCAGAAAATATCGATACCTGACTACTCTGATATCTGTACATGTTAAAACAAATTAGTTTAGCCCACAGACTATCACCAGTCATTTTGTATATGCTTCCGTCGATTTTATAACGGAGAAAACCGGACGTTTTTTAAATATTTCTTTTGCTCAAATTTTTCTACATTTACGCCAGTTAAAGATTTATTACATATTTTGGGTCGATTTATTTATAATATTCTTCATAATTTAAAACGATGAAAATTGCTTATCACGTTTGGTAAATAAATGATACAATTAAAAGTCATTTTTTATGTGATCGATTCTAATTATTATCAGAGATTTTTGCAAAAACCAAGAATTACTGAACTCGTCATGGCTTATTAAACAAGTTTTAATTCATGTTTGGGCATGTGTGTGTTTAATGGAAAATATTTCAGTGGAACACAAAATAAAATATAACATTACATGTAGCAACTTCTGACTCTATGAATAACAAAAAATACCACAAAGCTGTTCACCTCTGCCCATTGCTGGTCCTCCAAGTCCTCTCCCAATGCCAACCGCCGGTCCTTTGAAGCCTGGCGGTGGAAGAACTGGTGCAGACTCTGAGCCTAGATCATCACCATACGAATTAGTCTGGTGGGGTTGTCCTCGAATTCCCACTCCATTCTGCAGATGCTGTCCGACTGGCTGGTCTAGATGCCGTGGAACTCCGGTAATACCACGACCAACAGAACGTGGCTGTGTGGGTAGAACATACTCCGGGGCAACGTCCTCAGCTGGGTCGCAATTCTCAGTCAAATCACTCATCTGCTCCGCCCAGCTAGTGGACCTCAGCGGTTCTACTTTTATCGGCTGCCCTGTTTTCTCTGGTGTCAGGTCCGACCTGGTGGCCAGCTCCTGATCGAGAAATTCATCAAGGTCTTCGCCGAATGACTCATTATTGTTGTTTTGTTGAAGTGGCACCAGTGGCAACGTTGCAATTCCTTGATTTTGCTGCGACATCTGCGTCATCATCGCATATGGTGAAGACATGTTCGGCATGGTTGAAGTGATGGGAGGGGTACCTCGGCCGATACCTAGTGACTGTGTCTGTGGAGATGATACACCTCCGAGTTGCTGGGTATTAGCTATAGAATATAAAGAGATATATGAACAAAAATCCATATTTTAAAATGGTGTTCAATTGAAAAATAAGTGCAAAAAACAACAAAACCTTTAAAGGCATAGTCCGACGAAATTTAAGAAGCTTTGTGCTCTAAATATTGATTACGAATGAAACTTACATGCATTTATTATACTAGATCTCGTTTTCATATTACGCAAGACATTTTAACTGAACCATGGTATAGGGAATTCAATGTCGTCGACTGATTTTTTTCAAATTTCATAATTTCAGATTTCAAGCAGAAATCCTCGTGGGGCGAAATAAATTGGTACGAAATGTTTCTCCAGAGACAAAAATATTCAGAAGTTTTAAAATAATGGCCAACAGGAGAATACCCCTCACGTGACTCGAAATATATATCTTCAACAAAAAAGAAGAAAAAACTAGTTTTTTCCAACTTATTTGTCAATGAGTATAATTCATTATTATTTTTAAAATATTGATAATAAGCGAGTTGCGGTGGTTATGTAAGTCATTAAATGTAGTATTTCTATGGACAAATCAAATATTTATAATGAAAATTAATTCCTTTTTTTTAGAAATTATATGTTTAAACTGTTTACAACATGCACACAATGAAGAAAAATATTTAACTTTGTAACTTTTCTTATTCTTTTTATATGCAACAGTAACAAGAAGTAAAGTTTGTTTTATTTAACCATGCCTCTAGAGCACACTGATTTTTATCTTATCATCGGCTATTTGACATCAATCATATGGTCATTCTGACATACATATTTACGCCACCTCATAGCTATTCTTTTCCGATAAGCAGCAAGGGGTCTTTTATATGCACTGTCACACAGACAGGACAGCACATACCACAGGCTTTAATGAACCAGTTGTGGATCACTGGTTGAAACGGAAAATAGCCTAACTGCAAACAGGTCCACTGAGTAAGGTCAATCAGACAATCACAGGCAGACACGCTACTGTTTGAGCTACATCCAACTCCGCAACAATAACAAATAAGGCAATTTAAAAACTTTGTTTTGTTTGGTAACTGTAATTGAAATAGAGGTTTCCTACAACTGAGTGTTAAGTGCACCACATGACCATTCTTTACTATGCCAGAGAAACAGAGGAAGTGTGTACTTCTATTATAATTGCTTAACATCTATGTATTTATATCCTGGCACACAACACCTTGTTAGAACCATTATTTTCTATGTTTCTGTATAGTTGTCAAATTCATAATACAAGTATAATGTCATCAGACATTACCGATAACTACCGACAACTGCTGAATGTAGATACATTTTAATACCTTTTTTATTTTTATTTTGAAACATAATTAAATAATTAATTTCAATCAAATTATTTTATGAATGAATTCATATTATATTCAATATAATAGTTGTGAAATTGATTACATTTCAAGCCAGCACCAGTGAACACAAACACATACCGTTGGGGTACGACTGGCTTTTCTAAGACTTGTACAGCAAATAATAAAAACTTACCTCCCCGACCTCTTCCTATCCCAGCCAGTGCCAGTGAATACATAAACACATTTGGTGTGGGTACGACAGACATCTGTTCGCTCTGAGATTGCGACATCTTGGATGCCTCAGATGCATTCTTCGGCAGTCTAAGTTTGTCTTTCATGCTGTTGATGTCATCGGCAGCCAGTTCTTGAGAAGGCCTAGAAAAAGAAAGAGGAATATTTTGTATGATGTTCAGTAAATAAGAATACTGTTTATAATTTCTATTAGCAATGTTCGAAATTCATTTTTTAGAATGAGAAGCAGTCTGCTTCGCAAATATTAACCTGGAGGCAAATACTATAACCTGAGAAGCAGTTCTAGAAATTAGTGTCAAAATTAAAGTCCTTATTATAGTTATAGTGTAAGCTTTTTCAGCTCCTACTTAAAACTAACACGATAAAACATTTATATTATTAATCCTGAAAATGAAGAATTCAGGATATTTCTGGAATACTCTCAAAATTAAAATGAAAGACAAAAACAGCTTGTCAAACTGATTATCAGAAAGCATACTGTGCATTTTGAGCAGCATTTGGTTCCTGCCTCCAGTCAATCTCGAGCCTTGATTAGGCAGCCAGTTCGTATGATGTTCAGTTAAGAAGAAATGTTTAATGACCAGTGATTGGGATATATAAACAAGTACTGCTGTCTTATTTTACACACAATAGTGAAAATTGTAATAAATAAATAAAATAAAACATACTGTTCAGGTTCAGGTGCCAAAGCACGATGGAAAGCCTTTTTCTGGGAAGTACTAAATCTGAAAGAAAACATAACTCACACAGATAAATGTACATTATTGTCTCAACTACATTTTGTATAATAAAGTGGCAATTAGGAGAGCATTTTTTAAACGTTTTTTTTTAGAACAAATGCAAAATTCCATATAAATGAAAACTCTAAATAATTCCACAACAAAAGAATATTTGTTTAACAACTACATGTAGTTACTTTAACTTCATCACTTTAACTTCATCACCTTGAAATTTTTGTGATCAGATTTAAGCAAGTATTAAACTATACGAAGAGTTATGTTACCCTGTCATGTCTCGATACTGGATTCTCTCACGAAAGCTTGGGTGCACACCAATCCTTGGTCGAGGGTTAATATCTAAAAATATCAAAGAGTACAGCTTCTAAAATTGTAATAATTACTTTTCCAATAATGGAACATCTTTTCGAAGTACACAAATGTATCCTTTGGGCACCAATTTTTATTTTCCCACCCATTATAATTTAGTAATTAACTTTGGAACCCACATTAAAAATAGCAGCCTCAGTGGTGCAATGGTCATGCTATTGGACTCTCCGCTGGTAGGTACTAGGATCAAATCTCAGTTGGCAAATACCCACTCCAACTCAGAGTGTTCCGCAATGCTCAGTGAGTAGTTGTACACCACTTACGTCACTGGTCGGTCATCTGGTTAATCCTTCTCAGTGGACCCATTTGCAGTTTGGGCTATTTTCCATTCCAACCAGTGGTCCACAACTGTTTTATCAAAGGCCATGGTATGTGCTGTCCTGTCTGTGGGACAGTGCATGTAAAAGATCCCTTTCTGCTTATCGCAAGTTTCCTCTAAAGACACATGTCAGTATGACCGTATGTAGGACGTCCAATAGCCGATAAGATAAAAATCAATGTGCTCTATAGGCCTCGTTAAATAAAACAAACTTTACTGAGGTTCACTCATTTCATTGTTTAGCTGGTAAAACAGAACTTTGTCTGCTATAACCTTAACTGCCGGACATTACTCAAGAGATAGGTGTATGTAAAATGATCTCATCTGGTATTTGTTAAACTACATTTCAATATAATTTCATCAAATATAAAACAAATTTAAAAGTCCTCTTTTTGTGACTCCACTGCATCTACAAGTATCACATATGATCATGTTTATTGAATTTTTTTTTTTTTAAAAGATAGATACGCCTACAAGTTCACATCAGTGTTTGGCCTCCTCCAAATGATCATTTCAAATTTTATGTAATAATGAATAATTGCTGTTAGAATGAACAAAAACAGATTTCCAGTTGGCCATACTTTCACTTAGTAAGACATATTTCTATTTTCAAGAAATGATTGTAGCCTGTATTATGTACCCTATTTGTATTTTGAACCCTATATTATAAAAACAATTCTCCAAGTATCTACTCAGTCTTTGGACTGAAATAAAGTACCAGTAAGGGTGAAAACAAATATGTTGACTGGTATCCAGCATTTTAATTATCCAAAAACTAAACTGCTCCGTTACCTTTAAAAAAAAATATTTTGAATTTGTAATTTTACCATAGCAGGGATGTACATTAACCTTTTTCAGATACCGGCCAGCCAGGCCAGTGACCTGGCAAAATCAACCAGCACCCCCAAAATGTAGGCCAAGAATGAGTGAGCCAAAGACTGGAAACCGGTAATCTCACGCTTTAGGCCTATCACGTTTGTGTGAACTTGCCGAAAAAAACCAGCATCTGTAGCAGACGAAATCTGAGATGCGATTGTGGTCTCTGTGTGGAGTTCAGTTTTGTGGTTCATTTCTGAGAAACCTGAAGTGGCCAGCCGGGCAGATGATTATCAATATTAAACTCGTCCGACTCGATTTGAACCCGAGACGGGCGGGCAGGTGACTGAGCATCTACACCCCTGCCATAGTGATATTTATTATATTATTTATTATATATATTTGATAATTATATCGTATATTCATGCAGTTTACTATATTGAAAATCACCTCCATACAGTGATTTATAATAAAATGTTTCTAATTTAAACGTAGCGTGACCCCCAATAGCCAATGGGTTTTTTTGTGCTGGGGGGGATGGGTGGGGGTGGGGTTGTGGCATTAAACCAATATTTATTCACTAAACTGCTATAACACAATATCAGCTATCGAGTTTTACAAAAAGATGTATAACAAGTATGGGGCAGATTCAAGAATTGGACTACATCGCCAGTCCTGTGTGTGCCAAAACCTCATAATCGATGGTCACCATGAGCAAGAGGGGGTCAAATTTCAATTTTTTGATGGCATGGCAGATGTTGCCTTCGGTTTAGTAAGAAAAATTAGGGCACCAAGGCAAACTTTTCCTTCAAAAGAAGGGCACGAATGCAACTTCCCAAGTTTTCTCAGACAAAAATGATTGTTTTTACACTTTTTATTGTGCTACGACATTTTTTGGGAAGCCACAGCATTTCCATCCAGTGCCGTGGTGAAATTCGAACCCTGTGTTCTGGACCCCTCAATCTCCATGGATCCATGCCTGCTACTGTGATACATTCAACAAGACGAATTTCAGTTGCTTCGATCTTCGTCTATATGCCTACATTCACATACCTTCCTCCCAGTTTTCACCCATCTGCACGTCATAAGCATTGTAACATGGGACATCTGTGCACCCTTTGAAGAAAGTTCCCTCCTGCTCTGCACATTCTAAAACACAGAAACACAGAATTCTAACCTACAATAAACAGCAAATTTTCAGAGCCGGGCTTGCAAAAGAAGCCCTAATCATGTTACGGGCTCTCAGGGAATACACATCCTAAATATCTTTTAATTGCAGATCCTCTTAGATGCATTTGAAAATAATTGAAGGTTTTAACCATTTCAGGTTTATTTTATTTATGTGAGCTACTAAATGAAAAACAAATTAAATATTAGTGGCAGACAAAAATATGAAA
The DNA here is from genome assembly GCA_032355785.1 of Symmetromphalus regularis. Lineage (NCBI taxonomy): Eukaryota > Metazoa > Mollusca > Gastropoda > Neomphalida > Neomphalidae > Symmetromphalus > Symmetromphalus regularis. The sequence continues at coordinate 1,938 of JAULBS010110094.1, read as the reverse complement.
TTTGTAAAATTGCTGTGCGGTACTTTGAAAAGACTAGTACTGTAGCTGTGCACTGCACACATGTTCCTGACTAAACCAATAAACTAGATTTGCATTCTATTACACTAACAAGATAATAGCTCAATAACACTGCTAACAGTTTCACACTTAAACGTAGGCAGGACACAAAACTTAATTTTCCAAAGAAATAGTTCATTTCAAAAAGCACTAAATATATTTCTTGAAAAGCTTCATAGCAAAAGTTTGCCATCTGGCAGTCACACGGTTACAACAAATATTGGGGGACATGCCATTTTTAGTTGAGACTAGTAACTTCTGTAGGCTACTAATCCCACAGGCCTAGTGGAAATATTTTTTTATTTCTACCGCTGCCCTGCATACATATTCAGATATGAAGAACAATCTGCCATAACAACAATAACAAATACTACAGTGAAATAGACTCTAGTATCAAATGTATATAATGAAGACCATGTACAAATCATACCATAGGCAACATCTTTTTCTAGAACGGCTTTGTCAGGACAGTTGGCCATGTGATGGCGTAATTCAGGCTTCGGAACCTCATGTCGAGCATTGAATGGACAGACTGCAAGCTCCTTTGTTGAATTCTGAGAAAAGTACACAAATTCAAGTATCATTGACAACTGTTTTAAAACAGAAAGTTTCTGACTAAAGTAACTGTTGACATGCAACCGACCAGTTTTACTTCAACATAAAGTTTTAATTAGGAGATGATGATCATTAATATAAAAGTTTAAAACAAACATTAAACATTTACATGACCAAGAAAAAAAGAAAGAAATAATCTACTAATTTAAATGTACAAATGGTTCCAACTGATAAAAGGGTAGACAAGACTGACTAATTAAGGTAAACAAAAACAAAAATGATGTAAATCCAGTAGACTGCAAGAAGGGACAATCATTTATCAGAGGGCAAATGCAACCCCCAAACCCTCATGACAAATCTGATCAACTGACTTACCAGTCGACACTTCATCAAGTGATACGGCATACGCTTGGCCCTTATCATGTGAGACTTGTCATAGGGACATTCCACCAATTCCTCGGGATCATTATTTGTTCCGTACAGCATCCTTACTTGTTTTAATCTGTGAATTCAGTTTAAAATTTACAGTTAAAGTAAACCATAAATGACCGACGGAATTACTTTCTATTGGTACTGTCATTCGATCTAACCCTAAACCTAATCCTAATAATATCGATTGACAGTACCAAGAGAAAGTTTTGCCCCATTAACCATTTTGACTCTAGCACAAATTTAATACTTTACCAAATGTCATGGAAATACATTCATGTAAAAGAAATGTCTCTTTTTTTCAAATGTTGCAGCCTGATCACCAATGGTGAGTCAAAATAGCATCATGCAACTCAAAATCATAACACGTGTCACCCGCCTGGCGATCGAACATTTCTGCATATTGTGTTACTAATGTTTGTAAGGGATCAGAAAGTTATTTTTTTATTTATTCAAATTATTGTTTTCAACTTGTTTCATATTAGTATCTGCACCACCAAACCCATATAAGACATAATCAGTGACCACTTCCCTAGTCTATTTTTTTTATCAAAGAGGTTTCAGTTGAAAATGGTACTGGTATGAAATAGTATTTCCACCAGGTGAAAATACTAGTATTTCCACCAGGTGAAAATACTACAGTAATAGATTTTTCATGCCCCTGTGGAATAATCACATCTTACTATTGTAGTATTTTAATTTATTTTGTATTTTCAATCTTGGGCTTCCATTTTGAATTTCCCTCAATGTAACAAATGCTGTAATTTTAGTTTAACTGGCTTCTTGTAGATAGCAGTTGTAACAGAGTTGATCAAAATTTAGGACATGCCTTTCTCAGTGCCTTGAACGAAAAGTACTTTATGCAGAGGCATGAAACTTATGTGGGATAAAGACTAG
>JAULBS010110083.1:0-15168 GCA_032355785.1 Symmetromphalus regularis | reverse complement strand
AATCTGAAATCCTGCATGTATACTGAAAATCTGAAATCTAGCATGTATAAAATAAATCTGAAATCCTGTATGTATAAAATAAATCTGAAATCCTGTATGTATAAATTAAATCTGAAATCTAGCATATATAAATTAAATCTGAAATCTAGCATATATAAATTAAATCTGAAATCTAGCATGTATAAAATAAATCTGAAATCTAGCATGTATAAATTAAATCTGAAATCCTGCATGTATAAATTAAATCTGAAATCCTGCATATATAAATTAAATCTGAAATCTAGCATATATAAATTAAATCTGAAATCTAGCATATATAAATTAAATCTGAAATCCTGTATGTATAAAATAAATCTGAAATTCTGCATGTATAAAGAAAATCTGAAATCTATCATATATAAATTAAATCTGAAATCTAGCATATATAAATTAAATCTGAAATCTAGCATGTATAAATTAAATCTGAAATCTAGCATATATAAATTAAATCTGAAATCCTTTATGTATAAAATAAATCTGAAATCGTGCATGTATAAAATAAATCTGGTTCATAGACAGGTTTGAATGGCAACAGCAATAAATCACATCAGTGCAATGTGATGTATCAAATGACAGCATTACAACATGCAGTAGTCAGTCTGATGTGCTAGAAACCATGACAGATAGTAACTGTTCAGTAACTATTCCAGTCTAATAATAGTCAATCTGCTGGGTGTGCAGGATTTCATTACTTCCTTTCGCATTACAGTAGTTGTGTACTGGCTACATCAACAACAATACATACATGTTTTATTGGTCTGCATTAATAATATACATGTACAGATTTATCTGACACTATGTCAGTATGCTGTATCAATGTATGTTGATCATTTCCTCCAGGTACACTGTAGTAGTATACTTGTTACATCAAACACATTATTACATACACAACAGCAGTGTGCTCGCATCTATTCATATATGCCTACTCATGTATTATTAATTGTTCTGACACCATGTCAGTATGCTGTATTCATGCATGGAGGTCATTTCTTCCAGACATACTTATTATGTCAAACACTTATATCATTATTACATACACAACAGCAGTCTGCAGGCATCTATTCATATATGCATATTCATGTATTATTCATTTTTCTAACACCAAGTCACTGTTCAGTTTTTGATTACATCTAGGTTTACAGTAGTAATATATTATGTTAATATTAAACATATCAGAAAAGTATATTGTTTTTGTTGTTTTTTTGTTTTTTTTGGGAAGGGCAACATTCTTTTTTTCTTTTTTTTAAATGACTTCACTTTGGGAACAGTGCACATAGCTTTTGCACCTGCACTCACCCCATACCAATGCCATGATTAGTCTGTGTATAGGTATAAACCTATAATACAAGAAGCAGAATCTCACATTTAGAAGCTTGCTATCTCAACTTTCCAATAAACAGCTACACATACATGCAAGCTATCTCTTAAATATTTAACCCCGATCTTCCAGTTGTATGATCTAAAACTTGTCTTACCAGTGTTGTAACTATGTGGACAATCAATTTAATGTGGAGCTCAATAAATCACACCTCCTGCTATGGTGGGCCAAAACACCCATTTATGGAGCAATAATTGCAGCAATCATGTTCAATGTTTGATAGCATACACCATAAAAGCACGCTTCAATATTCCTTACTTTTCTAAACTGTATCTAATCAAAACCGAGTGCTGGGATTTTTAACAACTGTGAGAAGTATTACTGAGTATACAGTTTTTGTATAGAAGTTTGGCTGATAAGATTTCAAAATACTTGCAGGTATTTTTTTTAATGGAGGTTTACAAAAATAAATCTAACATATGAATAATCCATTAAATAAAATTGTGCACTGTATGTACACAGCATGAACATGTGCATTTTGTTCACTTTCCTTTAGTGTGTAAATTTCTTAATAAAATCAGTATGAGCTAACAGAAATACTTCCTGCCAGCACAGGAACAATTCACTGTGGTAGAATGTTTGCTTATTGTTTGATCAATCTCTCTCATTGGGCTATTTCCTATTACAGACAGTGGTTTACAACTGCTATATCAATATTTAAAGGCTGTGGTATGTGCTGTCCTATCTTAAAGCACCCCAAAAAGATACCAACGCAAATACAAATAAATCAAATTATAACGACACCATTTGACTTGTATACTGTAATAGTAGACCACACTTTAACAAGTGCAAGACTTGATTACAAACTAGGCACTTGGCTCATCATACTTTTCACTTAGGATCAATGGAATGGAATTAGTTCAGTCATAATCTTTAGTATATACATATAATATATATACATAAATCACAAATAATTTCGTATCTTAAAAATGGATTATGCAAAAAATATGGTTATGCATAACACATTTACATGTTACTTAAATTTTAAATTTTCTACCATTCACCTACATTAAAATATGCTAAAAGGTTTTTTTTATCACCATTTGAAAACATTAATTTATTAATCATTTTGTCTACTGGATGTCAGACATTTTGTAATTTTGACACATTGTCAGTTTGAGCTAGCGTCTGACTGGTTTTGAATTACTACTTTGAGCTTGCAAGTCCAATGTCCTACCACTGAAATAATAGTACAAGTCAGCCATTTATTTCATAATATAATCCAGATAAAAGTGTTTGTGTTGCAATTATGTATGTTCCCTATTTCAAAATAACAGCATAAATCAAGTTCATCGCGTATCAGCTGATAAAGCATTTATCTCAGAATCAGTCATGCTGTTGAATCTCCACTCATTGCCTGCTTCCATGAGAAATGGGCAATCTGATTGGCTAGTATGAGAAATAGGCAATCTTATTGGCTAGTATGAGAAATAGGCAATCTTATTGGCTAGTATGAGAAATACGCAATCTTATTGGCTAGTATTAGAAATAGGCAATCTTATTGGCTAGTATAAGAAATAGGCAATCTTATTGGCTAGTATGAGAAATAGGCAATCTTACTGGGTAGTATGATAATGGATTTTGATGCATTATCAGATAATTAGAAAACCAGTCATTTGTTTTGTGTTTGTTCAGCATTGTCTGCTAATAAAAATAACTGAACAGATACAAAAATATATTAAAACAAAAGTATTTTTACAGGAAATGATTGTTTAACACATCTGTACATTTATTCAGCAGCTATTAAGTGTTCAAAGAAAACCAGTTTGTTAGTTTGTTTTAATGACACCACTAGAGCACATTGATTTATTAATCATAAGCTATCAGATGTCAAACTTTTGGTAATTTTGACATTTAATCAAGTGTGAGTCAGACCCCAACAGAGCCACTTTCTTCAGCTTGAGAGTGTGATGTCCTTCCACGGGACCACAGAGACTCAGAGGAAACCAGCTACTGCCACAAACATCTGAGCTATTTTTTCTAATTACAGCTAGAATATTTTATGTGTTTTCTCGCAGACAAGACAGCACAACTACAGCCCTTATTATGTCAGTAGTTGACCACTGGCTGGAATGAGAAATAGACAAAATCGGTCAGTTAAAGGTGAACTCTACCTCTAGAGCTATATCATTCTCCCTTTTCAAAAGAGACCAATTACAAAGGTTGTTTTAGTAATGATGCAAACAACCTTACTTATTTAAATAATGAAGAAACTTGTTCTTAGTTTAATAATACAGAGTAGACAGGATATACTGCTGTCTTTGATGTACCAGTTTGGAACCACTGTATTTATTTACAGCATAGACATTGTGCTCTTTCAAGCAGCCTAAGGTAGCTATTTTCATTCACTTATATAAAAATAACATGTAGATATTATCTATGATAATCGGCAGGAAAATGGATACATTTATCACATTAACAGAATGTCAACTTTAAAAACTGGCTATATATCAATATGTAGTCAACACCTATGAATAATTTTCCTTTAGGCAATTTTGAATTTTTTTTTTAATGTTCATATGCTAAACTATTAAAATAACAGGAAACATGTTCAGTATCGTGCTGCGAATTGCTATGGAAATTTGGAAGTTTGTTTAACAATTCTAAACCCCAAATAAGCAATTATTAGCAATTACTGCGAAGCAAAATTTCCAAAACAAAATGTTTCCTGGATAATTAAGATGGTCGACAACTTATATATATATCAATGTTATAATGCATTTTAGAATATTTTTGAAGGTAGTGGACCATATTACAATAATCAAACTAAGCATTAAATTAACTTTATGCATATTTATTTCTGTTTATCTTTGGTGTGGGATGTAGCTAAAATGGAAGCATGTCCACTTGTGAAGCAGTCAGTCATTGGATCGATTCTTCTTAGTAGATCCATTTGCAGTTTGGGGTATTTTCTGTTCCAACCAGTGATCCAGAACTGGTTCATCAATGGCCATGGTATGTGCTGACCTGCCTGTGCCAAAGTGCATATAAAAACACCCTTGCTGTTTATCAGAAAAAGTAGTCTCTGTGACAGAAGTGGGTTTCCTCTAAAGAAATATGTCAGAATTACCATATGTTTGACGTACAATAGCCAATGAAAATTAATGTGCTCTAGAGGTATCATTAAATAAAACAAATTTTAGTTTTTTTCTGTTTATCTTTCTACTTTTTTTTCTTCTAAAAATATGCCTTCTGTTTCAATCCTTTTTCTTATTTTTCTTTTCATTAACTTGTTTGGATGGCAAATTTTTTTCTATTTTTCTGTTTCTCTAATATTTTTTTTTCAGATTTCTCCTATATTTATTTAAATGTATTTAACAAGTATGTAGCCAAGATTACATTGTCTGAGTCTTAATTTCAAGACAGGTAAATATAAAAGGTTTTGGGAAAATAGGAGGAGTGATCGAGGAGGAGGGAAGCACCAGTGGAATATACATTGTATAAACAGAGAGAAACATATTTTTACTTTGTTTTATTTTACATTATAATATTTTATGTCTATTTTCTATATTTATGGCAATGACTCAGGACCCCATCCCAAACAGTCTAAATTTGAAAAAAAAGGATATTAACTTTCTAAAGATGTATGTTATTTTTTTAAATATACAGTAAAATCAACTTTCCAAAGGAGAAAGTTAAACAATTCAACATGTATAGATCTATTAGTAAAGAACTGAACCAGTCTCATTAACTTTTCAAAGCTGAAGGTTATCCATAATTAAGACTATCCATAAATCATTTACAATTGCCCATAATGACATTGAAGTAGTTATCTAAAACCGCTATTGTATATTTACTGATGGATCGACACAAAAGTAATTAAAATACCCCAGCACACAGCTAAATACAAGCAAGCAAATATTAGCATGCAATACAATGACCAGCATGGGAGAATCTTTCTCATATTTTCTCACTAACTCCACAATCTGACACTAATTGCAAGATGTGCTGAAAAATGCATTCTATAACTGTCAAGTTTTGAAATCTTTATAATACAGCCCTTAATTAAAACAACAGATTTAATAAACTCCATGTAATTGCTATAATACTTTTATGTATATATAAATAATTAAGCAATATTTTATCACCTCCCTTGACTGGTGTATATACAAAACAGATTTAACTAATTTCATACAGAACTAATGTACTGTTGGCTGTATAAAGGAGTGGGATACAGCTCAAACAGTAGTGTGTCTGCTTGTGAGGCGGTCGGTCGTCAGACCCATCCTTCTCAGTGGACCTAATTGTAGTTTGGGCTATTTTCCATTCTAACCAGTGGTCCAAAATTGGTTAATCAAAGGCTGTGGTATGTGCTGTTCTGTCTGTGGGACGGTGCAGATAAAATACCCCTTTCTGTTTATCAGAAAGAGTAGCCTATCTAAACAAATGTCAGAATGACTATATGATCAATGTCCAATAGCTGACAAGATAAAAAAAATTCAATGTGCTCTAGAAGCGTCATTAAATAAAACAAACTTTACTTATATTGCCTGTATAAATTATTGTGAAATATTTTAACACCATCCCTAAAACTTGGTAAAAGCCAGCAGTAAAATGAATTTCTATCTGTAAGAGGCAAAGCCAAATGATATACCGTCCAGCCCACTGTATAGTGCTCAGTGTTCAATGGGGGGCAGTGTTCTGTAATCAGACTCCATCACTCAACACATCTTCACAGAGCAGGCCTTGTCACACTCACAGGCCGAGATAGGGTGTCTTATGTACAGGCAGAGATAGGATGTCTTATGTACAGGCAGAGATAGGATGTCTTATGTACAGGCCGTGATAGGATGTCTTATGTACAGGCCGAGATAGGATGTCTTATGTACAGGCCGAGATAGGATGTCTTATGTACAGGCAGAGATAGGATGTCTTATGTACATCTTCATTCAGACATCATTGCTAACCCAGACAACTGGCTGATCACTGAGATCTCATGAATAATTCACCGACTACCACATTCACGTTCAGCAAACCATACAACAAACCCAAAAGGCAATGATCAAACAAACATCAAATGTTATGTTCAAATTGAAGTGCTCATAAACTTTTTAAAAATAGGCTAAATAAATGGAAGTTTGGTGGTAATTTTATAATGGATTTTTTTTCTTAAACACTCTGGTTAGCCAGCCAAAATTAAAAAAAAAAATTATAACAATATTTTATTGTTGTGAAAATAATAGAGGGAAGGAAGAAAACATTAAATTATCTATTCGTTGAACAAATAGTCTAACAATGAGTAACTGTGGGTACAAACTTTATGAAAGACTTATAAAAAGCTCTAAAGTCTGAGTGTACCCAGAATGTCATTTCATATCGTGAGACAGCCTTCTATGCATGTCAGTGGAAACAGTACAAGTAAAGGTGTAAATAAATTATGCTAAAAGATGGCCTTTGATCTAGTTAGACAAGTATGATATTTCATAAGTTCATGTTTTTAACAATGGAACTTGAATCTGTAAACATCAGCGACACACATCCTTATACATATGAACACATTATTACATGGGGGTGTAGAATTTGACATTTATACATATTTTTATGTCAAACTTAAAAGTATTAAGCCTAGGAACGACAGGTGTGGTCGGTTTGAGTATTGCAATAGTGGTATTACTATTAGTAGTATGGGTACAAACAGTTTATTTTACAGACTATATTGCATCAGCATACTTTTATTTAATTTTCAGTATACATACACAATGTATACATCATGTATACTGTATGAACATTATGCTTAAGTTCTTGAAAATATATTTGTAACTAGTTAGTTTAAAGCTAATGACAGTGGTTCAAAACCCGTTGCAGACTATGTGTCAAAATTATCAAATGTTCAATATTCATTAGCTAATGATTAATAAATCAATGTGCTCTAGTGGGATCTCTTAATAGTAATTTAATAATAAAACTGTAAAATAATAAAATCAAAACAAAATAGTTATTTTTAGACCACACACAGAGAAAAAAAACTTTCATAACAATTATTTTTTTAAAGATATACAAATTCTTACAAGTCAGTGAACTTTAATGTTTTTATTTCACAAAAATAAAAAGAGAAATAAAAAGAGGTATTTTTTTCAACATTTCAATTCATTGTTTAAAACATCTGTTAGATCAAAATATATCAGATTTAAAACAAAAGCCTCTCCCATCATGTGGGTCTGTTATAAAAAAAACTACACTTTTTTACACTGATTTGTCATAACTTCAATTATAAACATTTCAGACATAAAAATTCCAACTACCAGTGACTGCACTTTAGGTAAAATGTTGAACTTTGTTAAACAAGGTAGTTATTTAATACTGAAGGTTGTAGCTGAACAGTGAAATCTCTGATATATGAAACATGCTTGGTGCAGACTGACATGTTATCTAATGGGTTTCAACAGATAGGGGTCATGCCCACTTGTCTATTGCTTGTCATGGGAGGAATGCTTATTGCAAGTTATCAAGTTCTGCACAACAGTTTCTAGAACATCCAATCCCACGGTCATCTAGTGTAATGTCCAGTCATGGTATGTGGGATGATACAGAGATATTCTAAGGCTAAGATCATATGTAATATTATACATGCAATTGCATAATTTACTAATATATTATACACACATTTACATGGTGCAGAAAGTAATAACTGTTGTCTGTTTAACAAAGTGGCAATCAGCAATGTAGTTGTAAAAGCTGCTGTGAAATTGGTTTGTTATAGCATACCACTTGTTGGTTGGTTGTACCTCTTTTCATCCTTATATCCAATTAAGGTTCAAGCATGCTGTCCTGGACACCGCTCAGCTGTCTGTTCTGTTTGTTCAGGAAAGTGGTTAGTGTCAGCATAAGAGATGAAACCCGCTACTGCCACACTAATGCGGCTACTCTTATCGACAAGCAGCAAGGAATATTTATCCCACATACTGGATAGCATGTATCAGTGGTCAGTGTAAGTGGTATACACCTACACAATGAGCTTCGCATCACACATGTGCTTATGACATGCCAACAGTGCCTTCAATGTGGTAGGACATTTGACTCAAGCTAAAGACAGTGGTTCAAAACCAGTTTGAGGCTGACTCACTCTTTCACACAGACCATGTGTTAAAATGATCAAATGCTTGATATACAATAGCCGATGATTAATAAATCAATGTGCTCCAGTGCTGTTGTTAAAGCTTAAAACAAAAATTAAAAAGATAAAAACCATTTACATGCCAATTGTGGACTACTAGCTGGAATAACAATTAGCCCAATCTTAGCACTTAAAACCTAGCCTGTATAAAGGTATTAAATCATTGTATGCTTTCTAGCAAATACACATAAAGCCTATTAGAACTATTATGAAGAAAGTGATACTAAATCAATCAGTGGCCACAGTACAATCAGTTATTCCAACTTATCACACTCAGCATTGATGCCAGAACTACAACTAATTACCTGGCATGACTGGAACGAAAATAACGAAGCTCTGTGATCTTAATATAAAACAGAATGGTAAAAATAGCACTTCATCAAATGAACCAGGAACCTGAAGAAAATAGAAGTAATGAAATACTAGTAGTAAAAATTGTAGATTATAGAGAACAAAATGTGGTTTTGTGTCAGAAAGTAGGGAATATTTTTATTTATTTTTCAATTTTGATTAATCACAATTGCTTATCATTGTAAATTGATTAGCTACAGGTTAATTTTTTCATATTTTGTATATTAGAATTTTAGGTTTTTATCAATATGGAGGGTTGGAGGGGCGGTAGGCGGTATGTAATATAATGGATTACTGAGAATGCCTTTAATATACTCTTTTTTTTAACAACACCTCTACAGCACATTGAATTATTAATCGTCGGCTATTGGATATAAAACACTTGGTAATTTTGACATTTAATCAAGTGTGACCAGCATCAGACAGGGTTAGGGTTAGAGCCACTGTCTTCAGCTTGAGAGTCTGATGTCCAAACACTCAAACACAAAGGCTGACCTTGTTTTTAACATACTGAAAACAATATTTTTCATTAAAAATGGGGTGTACACACCAACCCCTCCCCCTTTAAATATGCCACGATGTAACTAGTTGTCCCGCGCTGGGAAAGAACAAACTGCTGTAGGTGTTTTAATAGCTAGTATAGCCACTCAATCACCACTGACAGGATCAATAACAAGATCGTATTTAGGTCACACAGGATAGATATACCTGCACAGGTAAACTGCATGTGTATTCAGCTATAACACAGGTGTATTCAGCTATAATGCAGGTGTATTGAAAACCTTGAGACATTATACAACATAAATATATGTATGCACAAGATACATATTGAATTACAAGTGTAAGAACATAACAAAACAAATTTGCATAAAAAGAAATATTATTCATGTATTATGTTCATGCATTTGGAAATGGTGTTGGGGTATGATATATGTGTTTTAATGTTCTATTGACAAAGGAAAGTATTTAAATGAAGTCTTAAAGACTTTACTTCATAGTGAGTACACTAAATGAAAGTACTAACTTAAAGTGTCAAGATCAGTCAACTATACTGTTATCTAGTTTATTAATACTATTATACTGATACTTGTCCCAGTATCTTAATTTCAAACCTTACATTGTATTCATGTCTAGTGCTATTTCTAATTCTCTTGAAAAGAAACAAATTTAAACATGTACATATAAGAACAACATATTTAATGGTATCCAGGTCAATGATTGATCATCATCAACTAGTAGGTGTCACATTGTTAGAGAACTATATTGATTTCTTATCGACAGTTAAACCTTTATTTTTTAACACATGCAAACAGTTTGAAGTAGGAAATAAGCTTCAATTATGGATGAGAAACAGGGCCTTTGAAAAAGCTCACTGCCATCCAACAGGCCAGTAGGAGCCGGGTAGGGAGGCTAAGGGGAGACAGCGCCTACTCCAGCTCCATTTTTTTTCCGAGTTTTTATTTCAGGTATAAATTTGCAGTTTCGCACAACACATTTTATACACTAATTTTTATGAGTTTATTTTTTGTACTGGGGGGTCGTTAAACAAACAAATCATAAAAATGAGCATCCCCCTTACTTTGAAAAATGAGATTCCCCCCACTTTGATAATCCATCCTACGGGACCATCCTACAGGTTACAATATATGTTTATGACATTTCGTCTGTAGCATAGAAATTTCTAACAAAGGAAGGACAGTGTATATTTGTTTTATGACAAACCAGATGTGTTAAGATTATTATCAGCATGTCTGCAGGCACCAGGTAACAATGGCTCAGTCATTAGGTAACTGAAATGCAGATTTAAAGATGACCTTCATGTTCAACCTACGTTTCAGAGCCATCTTGAGAGATAATCTTAAAACACCTTGTCTGTCAACAGAAGACTCTTGCCCTGATCTTGATATGTTTATATAGCAATGTGTTACTCAGTAAAATGAATCATTTTTAAATATCCTATGTGATACTCAACACTTAGAAAGGACATCATGTTCATTATGTAATTTGAGTTCAATAAATTATCATCTAAGTAAAAAAGACATTTATGAAAACTAGTTATTGACTTATTTACCATCACACACAAAAGACGTCTTATGCTAGTCCATTGTGATGAGATACAAGTCCATATTGCACCTCATGATAAAACTTCTGACTTTATTTCATGTATGCATAACCACATCTATGTGTACAATGCAGAGATTTACCGGACTCGCTAAACCTGCATAAAGGATGCAATAAAAGATCATCTGGACCCCCAAAATCAGAGACACTGCATCCCATGGGACTCCTATAAAATATCAAAATTGTTTTGGTTATATAATTGACTCAGTCATGAATAAACAATAGTGGGTGGGGTGGAGGGTGTACTGGAACATTTTAGTCTCATAAAAAGGAATTCATTTATTCAATATAAAAAAGATAAAAATTAAGACACTATAAATATTTTTTCTTAATGCAAAACCTGTTTTCTGCAACTCTTGACTACATTGTGGACCCTTAGGTTTTAGATTGGGAGCCTCAGAAAAGAAACAGGCGAGTCCCAGGGACCCCTCTTTTATAAAAGCCAGGTAAACTCCTGATATATATATATATAGTGGTCACATTTATTTCAGTGAATATTATGCTAATAAATAAGTTTCATAACCTATGTAGTGGTTGTAAGTTTCTTCTGAAGATCGTGAGTAATAAATACCATATTGCTGACACACAACATCCACTGTATAAACAATGTGTTGATGTAAATCAACAATCTTTCTTTCTAAAGCTGCACCTCAGTTTGAAATCACATCAATCTCACCCACTCTATAATTTACATTAAAAACGAATGTACCTGGAAGAAATTGCTACAGGGCGATATCACTAATATTAATCCCCGATCATGCCACAGTATGTTTTTACTATCTTCTAATGTGATTTATCAAGCTGCAGGCTTTCTATTGAGATAATCAGCGGTAAGGAGGACATGGAGAAACTGCCCTGGGACATTTCACCATGGAGGCTACTGATTTTGTTCAATATAGTTAATATACATAAATCAGTAAACAACGGAGGATCCACAGAGGTTTCAGTGTAGTCCAGACTTTTCCTCTCTTGCCTATTTGTTTTTATCTAGACAACATGAAAGAAAGGGTTGTTTGTTTAACGACACCCCAGCGCATTGTTTATTCAGTGGCTATTTTACGACACATGGTCTTTAAAGGAAACCTGCTACTGCCATATAAGTTACAATTTCAGATTAGCAGCTTGGAATCTTTTATATTTGCTTTCCCACAGGCAGGACAGCACATGTCAAAGCTTTTGATAAACCAGTTGGAGACCACTGGTCTAGATAACATGAATACTGCATGTTATACTGAATGTGTCAAAGAAAATGAATTTTTTTTTTAAATCTCTCCTAGTGGGCATGTGTACTTTGATCTCTTAATCTTACATATTAACATCTACTTTGAGTGTTAACTTGCAACAGAACTCAGTAAAATATATTAACCCAGAGAGCCGTTAACTTAAAAATTCATTTTAATTAAAATTATATCAAATAATTATTTTTAATTAATTCAGAACTGTCATAATTATAATTTTTATTTTAGGTAATCCATTTTATTTTTAGTTACCCATTAAAAATATGTTAATCATTTTACAATGACATTTATTCAGTTAATGATCTATGTCATGGTTAAAAGACAACTTAAAGCCACATACTAGTATGTGTGTGTGTGTATATATATATAGCACGAATGAAACAATCATTCTCACAATTTCTATATCAAATTAGGCTTAGAGTTACTCATTTTTTATTAATATGATGTAAAAAAAAAATAACATGGCTAAAGAGTTTTTTAAAGGGTGGGTGTCAATATTTGAAAATGTTCCCATATCTTCCCGATATGGCTTCTTGAATTCTGTGCATGCATGCTCTTAAATTTCATCCACCAAAATCAATTCCCTCCCACTGAAAACATTTTTTATCTGCATCTACTTTTCAAATATCATACCCTGCAATTTAAATATAAATGATATACATTTCTAACTGGCCTAAATGATGGTTAACTAGGAGATTACTTATAAATGCGTAATGGCATCTGGGGTGATACTGACATTGTTATTCCACAAAATAACTGTCAGGACCAGTGTTCGACTTAATTGGAAAAAAATCTATCTTGACCCCTCTACCCATCATTCAAAAAAGTTATCATTTTGATGTGCTTACTATTAAAAAAAACCATAAGCTTAACCCTAAACCTAATAGGTAAGATGAATATTAAATAAGAAATTAATTATTAAATCAAATTTCAGTTAATTTTACGAAGGAGAGCCCAAGTGGATGTTTTAGCACTTAATCATTTTAATAACCACACTGGTAGGTGCGAAGTGATTTGCTGTCAAAAGGTGTGCCATATTGTCACGCTTCACTTAACACACCTGTAACTGTCCTACTCATTCACGCAGTCCTTATAGGGAAATGTTTCAGTGCTCGTAAAACATATAGCAGAGACCAAGTATGTTGGATGTTTAAATGACAATAAAATATCACTAATATATAACTGTACGTTTAAAAAATAATAAAATAGGCAAATCAAAAAATTATCCTCCTCAGTCAGTCAGGACATTTGTCACCGACAGGTCAGATGCATTCTTTGACGATTAATGGTCGAACTAATCGATAATACCTGTAAACAATGAAACTGAGATTGGCTCTTACCTATGTTGACAATTCGTATTCCTTCATCCTCCTCCAGAAACTTTAGTACCATAGTAACATTCTCCAACTTCTGGGTCCTAAAGTTGGGACGTTTGTTGATGTGTTTGAATTTTTTGCCTGACAGCACTTCAACAAGCGCCAGAAGTCGCAATCCATCGCTGAGATCGTTTTCCAGATCTAACAACTGCTTATTAACTGTCTTGAGATGTTCGTTTGCCCATCTTGAGAAGGTGTTCTTTTGAATGAGCTTCCATTGAGCGTCAGCAGCTAGCTCTCGCTCCGTCTCCGGCATGTCGTCTTCGTCCTCGTACTGATCCGCCTCATTTCCAGGATGCATATTTATCTCCCTTGAATAGCACGCACAGGTGACCTCGCACGAGACAACTTACTCTCGCTTCACAGGCAGATGGACCCCAGGAGTGGCTTGGCTTTGACCGCCGCTTGTTGAATTTCCTAAGTGAAATAAAGAAAAGGAAATACGACTTAAAGTGGGTTGGGGATGAGTCGAAGAATGTTATGTTAGTACGTGAGATAGAGCAAGAAATGTCACAGTTATACAGTGTAATACTGAGTTTAAAATGTTACAACTAAGAGAAACTAAGTAAAAATAAACATTGTATACAAGTGTAAGAAATACGCCTACACCTGTTACGATAATAATTGTATATATTGCTATTATACTACTTTTATATCAATTATTATATACCAAACTAGTACTTATACCATTAATTTGCTTACACAACACTTTTAAAGATCTTAAAACGAGCAACTCGTACACAGTAAAAGCAAACAAAATTCAATGAAAAGACCGGTGCGTTACCCCTCACCTGAATAGCAGAAAGTTGAATGGAAGTATGTAAGCAGCTTTAGCTTACAAATAGCAGTAGAAGTAAATATTGACCAAGAACCTATTGTACACAGGTTAGAGGAGGGCCGAATCCCTGGTGAGGTCGACGTATTTATCTCAAAGATGCGTGATTTGAATGTTGCTCAAACTCCGGAAAACTATCTTCACCGACTTCCGAGAACTTACTAGTATTTAATTTGCAAATGCAAGCCTACTGCACATTTCGATAATTTTGCAAACCTTTATTATTTATTTATATGTTTGCAATTAAAACATAATTATTTAAAATACAAGATTTTAAACTGTTTCGATATGTTCCTTTATTGACACATTCATTTTTTTAAACTGGATTGCATCTTTGTGGATTTCAGTTTTCAGATTTAATCAAATGTTTCTTATATTATAAAGAAACTGTAGTCTGTGTGTCAGTAACGGATTTCCTCTGAAGACCATGTGTCGCAAAACATCATATCTGACACCTAATAGCCGAAGAACAAAATAAATTCATGGTGTCATTAAATGACCAATGCTTTCGTTTATTACTACACATGTACTACAAATTCGTTTATTACTATACAGGTACTACAAATTCGTTTATTACTACACATGTACTACAAATTCGTTTATTACTATACATATACTACAAATTCGTTTATTAAAAGCAAAGTTTGTTTTATTTAACGACGCCTCTAGAGCACATTGATTTTTAATCTTATCAGCGGCTATTGGACGTCAATCAT
>JAULBS010110072.1:0-15168 GCA_032355785.1 Symmetromphalus regularis | reverse complement strand
GGTGGGGGGGCGGGGGGCGCCCCGCGGGAGGTTCTGTCCCCCCCCCCCACTTTTTGGACAAGGGTATGTTCCGTCTCGCCCACTTTCAGGAACGGATTTTCGCCCTTGTATGTCAGTAATACGCATCTCATTAGCAATATTTGATTTATCTCGTAATGTTCAAAATATCATATCTCGTTATGTTGTAATGCTATGCAGCTAATTTTGGTGTCAAATGAAAGCTATGATCATGCAGAATAAAAGGAGCTTGTAAATATATCACTTATAGTTGATTAGGTTATTTAAAACAGTGTATTGTGATTTGTGCTTTTCTATAAGGACGTGGTTAGAATATAAAGTTGTGTCTTCTCAATCTCACATGGATTAGCACAAAGAGGTAGGCTTCTTGTCCATTTGGGTTCATGTAGCTGTTAGTAAAGTTAAACACGTTCCCATCAAATCATTGCAGTACAGCAGACATGTTCCTACAGTGTCCCGATCATCCCGAATAGGCGACCGTTGTAGGATTCCAGATGCATGGATTTCCAGATTCGGCTGAGCTGCTCACGTCTGGAGTATAAAAGGCTCATGTGTGTGTGTGACGGTACTTTAACCGGTCCACCTTGAATACTGCTCGTACGCTGAGACTTCTGCAGCAGGTTGCTGTTGTGGAAATGGAAGAAGAAGACCTTCTGTTTGCCAATTATTATTTGAACAGAAGGGGACTGTGACCCGGTAGAACTAGAAGATACTGGGTCAAGCCCTGGATATCCACAAGGGAGCAGCTCGCCCAGTATGACACATTGATAAGGGAGCTGAGAAAAGATCCAGAAGCTTTCATCAACTACATGAGGCTGCCCATGGAACTGTACTATGAAGTTCTGGCTCGGATCACACCCCGCATCACCAAACAACATACCTGGTGGAGGCTAGCCCTTGATCCAGGACTGACTTTTGCCTGTACCATGATGCATCTGGCATCCTCCAGAAAGTTACAGCAGCATAAAGTGAAGACTTCAGTTCCCAGTAACACCATATCAATGTTTGTCCCTGAAGTCTACCAAGCCATCATTGATGAGTATACTGCAGAGGTAATTACCTGTCCCACTACCCCAGCAGAGTGGAAGGAAATCGCAAATGAATTTCTCCGCAGATGGAACTTCCCACATGCATGCGTTGCATTGGACGGAAAGCACATTGCGTGCAAGTGCTCACCAAATACCGGATCTACCTATCATAACTATGAGGACTTCTTCTCCATAGTCCTGATGGCCCTCGTAGATGCAGTCTATAAATTTATCTGGCTTGATGTAGAAGTAGGTCCAGTAGTCCCACCTATGGTGACCACTACAGGAATGGAAACGGGCTCAGTCTCACCACTTCTTCAACTGTCTCACTGTCACCACCAGTCTCTTCAGCAGATGAATGCATAGGAGAAATAGAAATAGGCTTCCTTTTCCTTGGTTGTCTTGCAGGTTTCTTCTTGGCAGGCACAGGCTTATTCTTAGCAGGCATAGTGAAATAACTTAATCCTTATAAAGATGAAATTATATAATTTAAATGGAGACAATCTGCCAATAATTGATGGCAATGCTCCTTGTAGAACTGCTGAGACTGGAGTGAGAATCCACCGTTTCACACGATTCTTTTATAGGACGGGACTGTCACGTCACTAACAGTTTTTTAACAGATGTCTTCCGTCAGAGTTGGTTCACTGTCTGATCTCTGTAGGATCACATTCGGGAGAATCGGAATGCTGTCGGGACAGATTTGGTAGTTTTTTACCATGCGAAAGATACAAATCAGATCAGAATCAGATTGAGAACTGGAGAATCAGGACGAATTCAGATGGGAAACGGTTGAATTGGGACGCTTCCTGAACAATATCGGATTGTTGTCGTAATTAAATAAATGTTTTTACAAATTTTAATAAAGTTTTAATTTCCCGCCACGAATCACAGGATCTTGATCACACTTTTGACAAATTTTAATCGGGAATGGTTCTATCAAGGACGGCAATAAAAATCCTTAATGTGTGACTGAGGCTTAACTCTTTTTGCATGCCACTTTTTGGAACTTTCAGAACAATCTACCAGCATCATCGCCAGCAAGGAGTTGGCGGTCAGGAACTAGAAAACAGAATACTGTTTACCTCAGTAAGTGGGAGTCATACTATGTTAAAAGACCAATTGATCCCTTTTCTTGTGGTGTAGAAGATGGTGTTAATTTCTTGGCGGAACTTTCACAGTCATGAGGTTACAGTGTTGTTAATACTGCTTGGAGTGCACTTCTGTTATTATTTTATCTGGAAACAGAACTTTTGGTGAACACCCTTTAGTTTTTTGTTTTATGAAAGGTTTGAGATTAAACCTTTGTTGCCTCGTTATCCCAAAATTTGGGACAGTGAGATCGTGATTGATTATTTGAGAAGTATGGGAGTTTGTTCTTTAATTTAAAAACTGTTAAAGTTAAAATTGACAATGTTGCTTTCAATTGTTCCGGCCAGAGGTGTGAAACGTTAAAGAGTTTGTACTTAGAATGTATGACTAAACTTGAAGACTCTTATGTGTTTGTGATCAATTAGTTGATCAAACAATCACGTCCCAGATTCTATATTGCACCTATTGAACTAAAAGTTTTTTGACAGGATAAACGAGTTTGTGTTTTTTTCATGTTGTGAACAAAATTTAAAGAAAACTCTCCCCCTTTGGGGGAATAACACTCGGTTGATAGTAAGTTATCAAAAACCCCATGCACCAGTTTCCTGTGAAACAATCAGTAGATGGATTAAATGTGTGCTGGAACAGACACAACTTTCCAGCATTTTTATCATAAATCAGTTGTAGAAAACCCAAATTATGGACAAATGATATTACAGTAACACATTCTCTTCTAAAAGTAGTAAGAATGAATGCTGGTTTTGGTAAAGGTTAATTAAAAGTTTTTTGACTTTTTGTATTGGTTTTCATAGCCACATTACTTTCAAATCTCACTTGGATATGTAATAATGTCAGAGACGGTAGTAGAATTGATAACTTAAATGAGACTTACCTGTAAGTTGAAGTTGGATTGTAATTCTGCGTAGTCTCTGAAAGCAATGGAGTATTCACGTGCCTACCACTTTGAAAATTCTTTTATTACCCATCAATTAACGTTTTGTTTAATGTGGCTATTTAGTTTAAAAAAAATGAGGAAATGATGCATGTGCTCTCTCTCACATGAATACTCCATTCCTTTCAGAGACTACGTAGAATTACAATTCAACTTTAACTTACAGGTAAGTCTCATTTAATTTATCAATTACAGTCAAGTCCACTTAATTGCATTCCCTTATAATGGCATATTCCTGTTATTTGCATAATATTCTGCTGCACAGAACCATTTGTATGCAAGTATATACAAAGAATTTCTTTTAATGGGGTGAGTTAGTAAATTTGTCTTTCTTGGTGACAAGGACAATTCCGGACTCGATAATGCTAAATGATTGTAGCAAAATACACGGTACTGAGTAGCACTTTGTAGACCTTAGAACAAACAGTCCTACTTTGGACTGGCTTTTTGTCCTCCTTGGGCAATTTAGCCTAAAAGAAATTGATGTGATAATATGTGATTTTATATCTGTATCTTATTCAAGAAAACAGCTTTACAAATGACATATTTTTAGAGATAATTTTTGTTGTGATGAGCCTCCATAACATTTACGTTTCTATGACTACAGTGCCATAACATCACAAATTCGAACTAGTTTCTGCTTTTGTATTAAGCAGATTTGTTTTCAATGACTGAATCATGTAGGATTAGTCTATTTAATTGTTTATCTCTCATTAACCTTTTCATGTTTGTATCAAAATAAAAAAATTTTGTGTAAAAAATTACAATAGATAAATTTGATCGATATTTTAAATATTAATATGTTGTTATTATTAATTTTAATAAAATGACGATCCTGTGACTGTTTCTCAAGGTCCTGTTTTAGTAACGATAATTGATTAAGTTTTTACTTTTTCGTGATTCTATAATAAATTGGTGATAATGCAATCGTTTCTTTTTCTTTTTTCTTGTTTTTTTTAGAAAAAAACATCACAATAATGTCCAATTATGTTATAACAAAAATGACATGATTTTGACAATAAGTACTATAAACAAGGTTTAGCCAACAATACATATAATCCTGTCCCACATTACCCTTTGTCAGCTTGTTTTTAGAGATAGTTTAAAAGTTCATAATTTCATTTATCAGGTAAACAAACAAACACACATGTAATTATGTTATTAATGCTTATGTATTAACAAACAAACATCAATAATCCAATTAGTGGATGGACAAAATGTCATCTACCTGTTACTCCCTCAAATGACCAAAATAGGCTTGTGAGCCATTTCCAGACTTGCTTGTATCCTTTAGGCAGGGGAGATAATTTGCACCAAAATTATTAACTCACCCCATTAAATTGTAATGTCTGGTTAATTGCAATGTAGAAAATTTTATTTGTTTTCCTCCAAAGTACCAAAAACTATGGTGGACCTTAACATTGTTTTCAAATAATCACAAAATGACCACAAAGTAAGTGTAAATATATAGAGGCTATTTTATGGTTTTTATTGAATACGATTTTTATGTCAACGAGTGATGTGTTAAAACTCATATTTTCACAAATTGCAAAGCAATGAGTGAAATTATGAGTTTTAACACATCATGAGTTGACATCAAAAAATCGTATTCAACAAAAACCATGAAATGGTCTATTTATTATATACATCTTTCTCATTTATTTAGGAAACCCCCACAAATATGGAAACCAAAAAAGAAAAACATTCGACTATTACCCGATGATTGACAGGAGACAGTGTGCCACTTATTGTTACGCTACATCTAAAGAAAGAGATTTCACAACAAAACAAATTACATTAAAAATAATCTATAATTCATTGACAACAAATAAAGATACCGATAATTTTTGTAAAAATATATACTAACATTTATCATAGTCCATGTGATTCATAAAATTAATGATTTTGTTTGGTTAAATAATAGGCACATATAAGTACATTTTCACCTGAAAAACGTCCCGCCTCCCTACACTAATAAGCCTACCCACTTAGCCTCGTATGTGCTATTTTCGTGAATGTCTCATTCTCATGTTTTATAATTAAGAAAAAGAATTTGTATCTGAACTAATAACTTGAAGCCAGTATCAACTAAAATTTAATCAACAATTTTTAGTTTTTTGCTTTTAAATGTATTTGGACAGTTAAAAAATGAACAAAAATCAAATAAAACGATTCCGTGGTCGATAACTTTATCATCGATTTTAGCAATTTTAAAATGGACTGAACAAACAAGAACTATATTTTTCCTTATTACTGGACTTATTTCAGTCCAGTGTAACTAATTTTGGTTTTTACTGTAAGCGTTATTTTACATTTCACCATTCGAAATTTGGCTTTCGGAGAAATAAAAAACAAATCAAGAAAAGAGCACTGACATTTGCAGGCCTAGGTAAGACTATCTGTTTGTTAAATTGTTTGCAGTTATAATGCTGTAATAAAAAGTTGGTTATTTTTCAAAGTACAGTTAAGTGATAGTAATTTGAAATTTTAACATACCACAAAAAAGCGAGTTGTTTTGTTTCAAGTTTTTTGCAAAAATTCACAATCATGACAATGATAATGTCGGTCAGGTGCATTAGGCCTATAGTAAGATATGAATGTGAAGCACACGGACACAACTAATTATACACACAGTATTTCCAAAGTAATTACATCCGAGTAAATAAAAACCTATATAGCGTCCAATTCCATTTGTTTGACAATCCAACGACATTAGAATCTGTACGACCAAATGTAATGACTGGGTCCAAATGTGTGACATCAATATTTTCGTGGCAAATATCAATCATTACGTCATATATTGAACTTATGTTGAGGCTTTCCTTTTCTATAAATTTAATAAGTAAACCAGTTTAACAATAAATTTTAGAAAACTGTTATATTAGAATAGAGATAAAGACACTGTGTTTCGTTTTTAATAATATGATTTTACCACAACATTTTGTAGTAAAATCATATAGCCTATAGTTAAAAAACCAAACCGTGTAGTTATCCCCTAAGTATACCTCAATAATTAGACCTATACTCCTAAGGGAGGTAATTTCATTAAATATCTGTTTACTTGGCTCTGCCCATTTTTGTAGTTCTGTCACAAAAATGTGAATAAGAGTCTATATTTTCACTGTGACTGTTATTCATTGTTATAACAAGGCCAAAAAAAATGAATACCATTTATATTTTCACTGTGAGTCACGTTACATATTTTACATCACTTTTATGGTTCAGGTATATCTATATATTTCACTGCTATGTATACAATAAAAAAAATTATTACCTTTTTTGTGTAAACTGAAACAAATGAATCTAATTAGAAGAAAAACAATCAAATTGTTTAAATTTTTCATCTAAAATTATCTTCAGCCCAACTGTAAACATGACTTCTTTACTGGTCATTTTCTAATTTTGACAACAAAGCGTCCATACCTTACCACAGTAAAATAAAATAGTTTAATAACAAATAAAACATATCACAATAAATTATTGTACTTATTATCTTATCTAGCCGTATTCCAAACATGATTAAGTTTGATCTAATCCTGTATTTTTAATCCCTTGGCAAAGGTATCATCGGACACCTTTCTACAAGATTTTCACGCTAGCATTATACTCTACATGTGTATATTCGTGGTACGTAACGAAATATGGATACTGAATAAACATTGTTCTCTAACCAAGTTGTTTCGTTATTTATTGTCTCTTGTATAAAGTAATACCACAAAAGACCCCAAAATGTATTGTTTTCAACCAGAAATAAATGTCTATGAACAAGAATTTTCCATAATTATGGCTTCAGTTTACTTTTTTGTTAAACGATTTTCATTAATCAACTGATGAGACCAACAACCAAATGGAATTTGCATTTGTTAAAGGTGCATAATTCTATTATAGAAAATACACTGTTCTCGGGAAAATTAGATCGCTTATTTCGTTTCGGTAATTTAATTGAAAATGGTCGGTTAGAGATTTTTGGGTATGTAATTTGAACAAAATTCCGGATTAGGAAATTCCGGGTATTGGTTAAAAATTTTGGTGTTTTTGGAAATTCCGGAAAGGTGGTCGCCCTGATATTAGTCATCTTTCAAAAATGATCTGAGTAAAATCATCATAACAATAGCAGAGATATTGTCATTTATTTATCCCTACTCCAAAAATGAAAAATACTAACAAATGTGCAATAAAGATTTATAATATTATTCCATTTTGTAAATACACATTTGTTATAAATACTTGGATTGGTCCAAATGACATCATGCGACTTTAAAAAACAGTTTTGCACTATTTCAGACTATAACCAAAACTATTTTATGAATTATGTCAACAACGGAAACACCAAGGAATTCCCCCAAGATTCTATTTTTAAACATCAAACGATGACATCAAAATAACAGACGTGCCTGCCAACTTGTTTGGAGATTTCAGTTTAGAAACTTTTTTTTATTCTGTCTATAACGAAATTATGAAATTGGTCCTGTTTAATCTCACATATATGTAACTGTTGACACATTTGCCTACTTTCACAATTACAAAACCATGCGACATACCGGTTTCATCTATCCCTGGTAACAATGAACACACTTTGTCGATGTAAAATCTTTCATCACATGAAATTTTCACACCTTCATAAAATGGTGCTCGTTCACAAATTTATAGTTAAATATTCATACACCAACCACTTCACCACAAGCACACTTTACTATACAAAAGAAATCATTTTATATGTTTATATTAACGTTTACATTCACTTAAATAACTTTTAATGTCATTTGTTTATGTTAAATTATGAATGTGCCTGGCCGATACTGACATTTAATGCCATAATTGTGAAGAATCAGTATTTTTGTATGTAAGAAACCGTTCTTCTTATTCAGCTTTTAATGGAAAAAGCCGAAGCCCAATGATCGTGTTTCCCTAAAGATGTGTATGAATTTTGCGTTAATGAAATAGTAAATAACTAGACAAAAGAGTTTGATTTTTATTTGAAAAAACTTTATATTAATGACAAATTTATACATTTGGAATTATAAGAATTGGAATTATAAGAATTGAACTTGATAATGTTTGAGATTCATGGAAGTATGAACCACAAAACAGCTTTACACACTTTACATCAAAGTGTGTAAAGTGGTTTTGCATTTCATACTTCCATGAACCTCAAACATTATCAAGTTCAATTCTTTAATAAATCAACATTTACTTAATTAATCTACACCATTAATTGTACACATAGTTAGAATGTAATATAACAAAATATGATCGCTTTTAAAGTTAGTTGCAGACTTGCAAAATAATAACAATTGTCATTTTAAGTAAAACGATGTTCCATTTTCTTTTCCGATTTAATAAGGTGAGTGTCTATATTTACCTATAATTTGGCTATCTTTTAAAAACTTTATTTTATAATTGACAAAAATCATGACTTTAGTGACAGACTTAGCCATTAGTATATCCCTACTCCCCCATCCCCACCACAAAAAATGAAGATTAAATGATGACTCATTTGCTACAAAATAGTAATCTTTTAACAGATGGAACAAAATTGTACCATTCAAGAGGGATTATAGAGTGTGTGTGTATGGAGACTCGCTTTGGCCCCAGGACTACATGTATGTCGGTAATATTATGCATCGCAATAGCAATATTTGATATACCTGGTAATGTTCAAAATATGATATCTCATTAAGTTTTAATGCTATGTGGGATATTTTGGTGTCAAATGAAAGTTATGATAATGCAGAATAAAAGGAGCTAGACAGTAAATATGTAACTTACAGTTGATGTGATTTTGTTAAAAAGAAAAAATCCTTAATGGAGTTGTTGTGAATATATAACGTCACCATATTTGGTGGCCATCTTGGATTCATAGTACTCATGTTTTAAAAAATAATAAATGTGCACATTGCATTCCTTGGTCCCTAATGTTTCATAAAAAGAAAATGTAACTGCCTTATGTCAAATGATAGCGCACTGTGCACTTATTTGTATTGACAGCCTTCACTCTTGATTATTGACTGCAATCTTGGATTTTTGGAAAATTGTATTGACACCAATGAGTTAGTTGCTCAACACTTAAAATCATGGATTTTTAAACGAGAATTATGGTTCAATCCCAAAATTTTAAGCAACTTATGGCAGTTTTACTGATTTTCACAGCTGATGGCAGCCATCTTGGAACTAAGCCAGTTTTAACCCATTTCTAGGGGTCACATTTTGTTAAGACTTTTTTTCTGTCATTCACTACATCCACTAGGGCAGAAAACTGTTGACAGACCTTTTGTTAGAATTTTTGTATGATGGCATTACAATGCTGCCACAAACCAATTACATAGTAGGTTTTACAATGGCATTGTCAATTGCCATTGCAAAGTTTGTGTAGGCTGAGTAGGGTTACTACCATCCTCACAACATCAGGGATCCTGTGTCCACTTCTGCTCATGGGACCCATGACCAATATTGTTCATATTTAACAGGCTGCTTACTGCACCATCTATACGAAAACATTCTTGGTGATATTATGCTTAAATCCAATCAGATTGCTCATTTTATAAGCCAGATCGGCAGTGAGATAATTATTTCTGTTCATTTTAGATTATGATACACAAAACCTGGCATATTTCATGGGGCATTTAAAGCTTATAACAGTTGCCTCATTTTAAAAGATAAATCATTGTGTCACAGTTTTTCATTTAAATTTACAAACACATAAATCTTTTCATCTCTTCCATGATTCATCATTTACATTGATAAGGTGAAGGCTGATGCATTAAAAGCTGAATTGTGGTTGGTTCTTCACATCAGGAGAAGCATCCAATCAAAAGAAATTTTCTCGGCCTGGGTTTTTATGAACTACATGTATATTGGTTAGGAGTCCCAGGGACACAAGTGGACACATGACCCTGATGCTATGAGGATGGGTTACTGCAAAAGGTATCTATGTACTATGTTGTAATAAATCTAAGAATTTTCATTATCTCAAATCTAAAATTGACTAGTTAGGAATAAAGACAAGCTGGACTTGAAGACAAATAAAGAAGAACACACTTAACTGCACAGCCATAATATTACAGAAATAAAAAAACTAATAAAATTCTGCACTAATGTTAATGCACCTACATGTATACAGATATTTCTGTGATTAAAATCAACACACAAAACAGAAAGGTCCATACCTGGATGGGTTGGCACGTGGTATTCCAGAAATAAAAATCATGCGTCCTGGATACAATCCTCCTGCCATGTTGATCAGGTATGGCACAGGCTGTATAAAAAACAAACATAATATAGCTGCAAATATAAAATATTCACATGGTTTTTACCTACTAGTAGGTAACCCATAATTCGGTTACATGAATTACATTTGTGTAACCTGTCAGATACCTGATCGGTTACCTCAAAGTTACGTTCAAATTATGTTTTCAATACATATTTTTTACCTCCAACAAACTTAAAACAAAATACAAAAGAAAATAATATTTTAAAACATTTTTTTTAATGTTTGCTAAAGTTTGCTATGTTTATGGTTTAGTTTTTGTTTTTTAATGAACACTTCAAGATTCCTTTTTTCGTTTCGCACTGTCCAAGCTACTTTCATTTTATCTACAGTGATGTTCTATATGTTTGTTTTTTAAAGCTCATTCTGCGATGTGGTATTTTAAAACTTTTGTAAGACCTGTTTACGTTAAAACCGCTTTCAGAATTTGTAAAATTATTGGCAATCCAATATTACATGTATGTCAGCATAATTATATTCCTAAAGATGAAATAACACTGCCATTAGCAGCAGATAATTTAGCCATCCCCAGCATCTATGAACATTTCATTAAAACATTTGGCTTGACTCTAAACTGATAATTTTTAGTTTAGACCGGTCGCAAGTTACAATTTTTGCAATATAACGTCTACTCATTCGCTGCGCATCACGTATCTAAAAATCAGTCTAAAACATTTATCGGAATACTTGTACATCTGTGTGAATTAACTTCCTGTAATCGTGAAGTTTGCACATTTTAATTTCTGAACATCTACAGGTCACGACGTTAAACGATTTGCGGTTCGCGTATATTTAATTTTGTGTTTCCGACATGCGAACAGAATGGCGGTTCGCATGAAATATTGTGCCCTGGTTTAACTGCATATTTCATTGGGTTATTCTGGCCGTTATGACCAATAAACTTGCCTTTACTAAATATGATGACATTATAATTTGTAAAAGTGCAAATGATATCACTAAAACTAGGATAAGTACATGTAGCATCATCCATAACGTAGGATCATCCATAACGTTACAGGATAGCATTCCTCTAAACAGACGCCCAATTAGAAATTTTAAAGAGTAGAATGATTAAAATTGTCTGGGGTAATAAATAGAATATCAAATTCGTTACAATTTATTATTAAATTTATGTCCCGAGGAAATTATTTCATGAGGGGCATAAATTTTAAAATAAAAGGGATCTCATTTTATATACTTAGTCTATTTGATTTTAAAAACAGATGGGGGGGGAGGGTTCATTGACACCATAAGAGCAGATTAATTTATTAATTATTGGCTATTGGTAATTTGTCCATTAGTAGTTTTTGATAGAATTGATTAATATGATTAAATGCTACACACATATCGACATACTGAAACAATTTTACATTTTATCAAATATAAAAAGAATCCACTAAAAAAACTACCAATTTGAAAGGAATTAAACATGCTAATTTTATTTTTAATGATACAAAGGGGAATAACTCCATGGCTGGACTATTATTTAAACCAAGTTTTAAATATTCAGTGGACTATCTCATATATTTTAGCTAATAGCATTATCAATTTCCTTCAGTGACATAAAAAACGCACATCACTTAGAACATATTGAAGAATAATAAACTAATAATAGGAATTTTAGGCCTAATGAGGACAATTTTAAACCAAATCCTACACTTACTGGGTTAAAGGTTCAAAAACACAATCAGTTATTGAATTACATGTTTTCAAAATGCTGGTCGGAAGGAGTAAAACAATATCCATTCATTATACATAATGGTGCTGTGTATTTTGATTAAACAGATACATGTAGTTATGTGGCCTTTTTCACATTGCAGATAAGCACCTGAATTTTATTCTTTGTTTGTTATATATATATATGTATGTTATCATCATAATGTATATAGTTTAACATAATGTAAGCAACACTTCATAATGATTTATTTTAAAATATTTATCATTTAACCATAGGATAATCATAACCACCAATACTTTTTTTTTTGTGATGTTCATTAAATGTTCTGGTATTATCAAGGTTACTGTAAGTCTGAAAAACATTATATTCACCATAGGGTTGCCACCTATACCTCCTCCAAATCCACCAGGATTGTACTGAAACACAAAATTAGGGCAGGTATAGTTTATCAAATAGTATTACACACATAACCAACATAATATAATAATGATGCAAATCAACAACTGTGAAGCAGGCCCATAGGAACCAGGTGGTCTGGAAGGAGGAGTGGTGGGCCCGGGGGGCCCCCCCCACGACCCCCCCACTTGTGAGCCTCTTTCTTTTTGATCACATTAATGTTTGCCATTGTAACCAAAATCTGATATAGTTTGTACCCGATCTGCCATTGCCACAAAAGTCTTTCCTACAGACCTGGAGCAGCTCCAAGTAGTTAGCCGATAAGGAAAAAACATTGTTTGGCCAAAAAAATAACTGTTAAAATGACTAAAATCTGGTATTATAATGGTATTGGCCATAAACTAGCAGATTAATAAATGATTAATATTTTGAATATTGGACCAAATATATTTTATATTTAAGGTTTGTAATATTGGAGTATAGATTCAAAGTTAGTTATGATTAAATTATAATGGGTAAAAAATTGGGAGCAAAGGGTGTTCCAAATTTCCCAGACACTCCTGGATCTGCCCATGTTAATTTCTCACAGATACATGGAGTAGTTTATTTTCATAAAATCAATTTTATACAGTGCCAGTAAAACTGAATTACTGACAATGAAGGCAATGTTAATGTCTGAATCTGTTAAATCACTATTTTGCAAAAACAAAATGTTTGAATGAACTGCAAAATTTAATGTTATTTCAATACATAATGATCTCTGCTAGGATGACAGCTGATACTAAGTAGTTCTGACAAGAGAAATACAGACATATAGAGATTATATATCAGTACATACCATATTGCTTGCTCATCCTGATAAAAGAACTACATATATATAGAGAGATTATATACCAGTACATACCATATTGCTTGCTCCTCCTGACAAGAGAACCCCCACATGTACTGTTCCCCTGCATTGTAGGGGTGACAACATTCTCATGGATTTTCCATGAGAGTGGCTAATACAGTACAACTCTCATTTCTCCTTAACTGGGATATGGGGTATGGGCACCTTGTTTACCATGGGGTGCATCCCGTGATGCTGGACGACTGGGAGTCCTGGTGGTTGAGTTGGGCATATGAGTTATCCATATGGATGTCCCCATCTGGTTTACAAACACGTCCAACAAAACACCACTGTGACCTTTAGTTCAGCTAGACGGTAGGTCAGGAAGGTCCGAACTGATCAATCGGCTGGTCATGCCAAGCTCAGGAGCAAACAACATATTTTGTTTACACTTTATTCCGGGAAACATATATGTATCAACCTTTGTATTTGTTGCTCTTGGGGTGGTGGCTAGGGTCAATTGGGTGATTTTTTGTTTTAATTTCCCAAGTATATTAACCACGTATCCCTGGCATGAGTGTCTGCTGGGCATCTGCAGCATCATGTCCCTTTATTGGGCTTGGTGGTGGGTGGGGAGTGTGGTTAATGAATTTTGAGTCCAATAAACAGGACTAAAAACAAAAATAAAACTTCAAATGGGGCCCTGAAAACGGTCCACACCGAGGTTTTGGACTCGTCATCTACAACATGGAACAATGCAGTGATGAAATCCAAAGTGGTTTCTCCACAATCATGGCCATGGTTCCTCATCATCGGATCATCTGATGAGCGAGCCTTGAAAGACACTGTCTCCATTTGTCATACATAAAGGGCTCCAAGTTTTGGCTGGCAAGTGTTAAGAAATTAAGGAATGGGTCACTTCTTGTTGAATACATAAAGGAGCACCATTCCAGAAACCTTCTTAAATCAGACACATTATGTAATGTACCAATTAATGTCGGTGCACATTCCTCTCTTTACTCATGTAAGGGAATTATTAGATCAAGATACTTGGAAGGAGTTGGCAAAGATGAGATTTGTAAACATCTCACTTCACAAGGTGTATCTTTTGTCAAGCAGATAAGTGTGTGTCAGAATAATGAATTGGTTCCGACGAACACTTTGATCCTAACTTTCAGTAAATCATCTCTTCCCGAGTCTGTTAAGGCTGGATATTTGAACATACCTGTTGTGCCTTACATTCCAAACCCTTTATGTTGTTTTAAATGTCAAAAGTTTGGACATGGACAGAATACATGCATAACAGATTGACATGTGTTTGTTGTGGTCAGTTTGACCATGACAGCAAGACATGTAAAAATGATATGGCGTGTACCAATTGTAAGGGTCAATACTTCGCATACTTTGAAATGGAAATTGGAGAAGCAGGAACAACAGGTAAAAGTAGTAAAACATCTTTCATATCCTGATGCCAGAAAATTTGTGGAGACCGTTACACCTGTTGCAGCAGGAAAATCGTATGCTGCCGCTGTAAAGGCTTCTACAAAAAGTATTCAAGTGCAGACTGATTTAACTTGGCCTATCAATGAAATCAAATTTAAGAAGGTTTCTGAAATAGAAAAAGCAAAGAGACAAGCAACAAAAGCAGTTCAAAAACAAGCTGAAAAATCAGTTCAGGTATCTTCGGAATCTCAGACTCCGCCAAAACGGTCTCCTGCTGAAAATAATTCCAGCAAGACCACGACAGGAAAAGGTACCAAAGAAAGAAAAACATCAGGTAGGGATCATTCTTCAGGTCGAATGAAAAAGATCGAGCTGAAATCGATCCCTATCAGTAATCATTATGATCCTTTAGATCGGGATGTGGATGATATGGATGTTTCATCTGTTCATCATCCACAGCCTCAA
>JAULBS010110061.1:0-15169 GCA_032355785.1 Symmetromphalus regularis | reverse complement strand
AATTTATTATATGTTCTTAATTTATAAATAGCACTTTATTAGTTTGTGGAAACTGCTACAAATAAGTCTTGTATCATGTTTCAGAATATGCCAATCAAAACTATAGGAATTTAGGACGAGACAGACAAAACGTTTTAGTATTAAACTGGCATTTAAAAACAATCACAAATTCTTTATAATTCACCATATCCAATAAATATCTTTCACTGAGAAGTTCCGTACCATGTTCCAGAATGTTCAATTAAAACTGTATCTCACGATAAACAGGTTGAAATACATGATTATGTACAGTCACCAGTCTACAAGAGCAATTTTGATATGTCTCATAATATTACAAATTCATGCTTCAAACTTATATCCCTGTCTATAAAGGCCACTTCAGGCGTGTCTCTTTACCGTTTAAATCCTGTATATAAAAGCCACCTCTACACAATGGACCGTTAAGTGGTTGTTATGTTCATGTTTGATTGTGTATATATTTTACTTTTAAGTAATCTTGTTTCTAACCTCCAATCAAAGAAGCCGAACAGTTGCAGTCGTGTCTAGTTTTGTTGATAACCCATTTTACAATGCAGCCGTCGTAGCTGTAGTTCTTAACAGGGAATTGTGGAGACGTCGTGTCAATACAGTAGCTGTCACCATACGACTTGTAGGGGTACGGTAGGAACTTGTACTGAATACAATAGAAACAATGGATTTGTATGTAACGACACCCGGGCTATTGTAATCGGAGATGGGTGAGGGGGCGGGGGGGAGGGGCAAAGGGAGCTGTTCATCTCCACTATTATCTAACAAACTTTTCTTTTCAGTATAAAATAAAATTTAATCCTACTGCAATCCCAGCAATATGTTTTAGTCCTACTGCCTGACTCCATGGGGATAAAGGTTACAATGGCCATGGACAATTCGAAATTAAAATATAATTATTTACAAATCTCAAATAGGAACGTGCGTTCACACTACAGAAATACAAGTTATCTGAAACCGTTTCAAAATATATATAAAGGTCGAAAAGCGATTCGATCTCGATAGGCATGTATCAAACGATCATTCAGATTTTATCCAATGGCCAGTTATTCTCTCATCATTCTTCTTGAGTGGATCCATTTTGTTTAGAAGACTCTCAGAAACGATAATACCGATGTATATTTCTATGTATTCATGGTCAAGGAATCCAATAAGTTTTAAGTAGACCATTCCTTTAATATATAAGGTAAAAAAATAACAAATCGAAAAGGGTTAATGAAAAACATTATTTTGCTGAAATCTCGACACGTTATTGTAATGGAATTCTATTAAGGCATCTGAAGATACTCGTCAGGATGTTCATTGTCAGTGTTGATCAGATTCTGGCTGACACCAGGGGCATCCCTGACTGTGACATAAATTACCCATAAAACCAAATGGGCTCTAGGTGTCTACCAGAAAGCTATGGTTATCTGTTGCAAAGAGGAAATCAGCGACAGTATTATGTACTTACCTGCATGTTTTGTCAGCTGATAGTTTGGAAGACAGATGTCTTGAAGTAAGACAAGTGAGTAAGGTAGAAGAACACGCAATTCTACTTTCTAATGGAGCTTGGTGAAGTCATCTTCGTAACTATACATTTGTTTTAGCTAGCGTATATTGAAGTTTCTCTAAATGGCTGACCAATTAAACATGAAGAAAACCTCAGATCAGAAAACAGGAATCGACACCATAATTACCCTTTTCTGTTGACTAGTACTTGAGATATTGTTGATTTTCACATTTTGAGGGTGGCCATCTTGAAACAGGGCTGAAAATAACTGATCCAGGCTTTGTTTTTCTGGTAGCATCTCTAAGATTATTTATGAAAGTCCTCTGAATAAAATCGTACTATTTATAAGGGATCGATATTGGTCTATGGACTATTTGAATGCCTTTTCTGTTAATCCTGATAGTCTTGCGACTAAAACGAATATTGAAAGACAATCAAATAGAAATGTCTATACACTAACCATAGGATTTAGGAGACACAAGATTTTATTCCCTTTGTAATTTGGTCGTAACTAATTTGCGATACTCAATTTCACTACCATTTTATGTATTAAAAGTCTTTAACATATTTTTGGCTCTTCTTCAAAATTCATGGATGTGTTCCTGATAACAAACATTCTCAATTGATAGGATGCGAATTAAATTTAATGAATAAACTGCACGAACAAATTGCGAATTAAAGACATGCAGCCGAAATTCAAACTACTTTGAAATTGGTTTACGTTAATATTGACTTTGGCTAGACCTATAATAAAAGAGGAGAAAGAGAAGGGAAATATGAAACGTCTCACCACAGTTCTTTGTAACTTTACAAAATTAGCCGTCCCTGGAGCCATGGCGATACCGTCAAGTTTAGGTCGTGGAAATTCGTGAGGTTCATGAAAAGAAACCTAAAATATTTCAATCAGGTATGTACGATTTGTTTTAATTTATTTTATAACAATAATGAAACATATAAACATGTTTTCTATCACAATGTGTGTATGTGCGTGTGTGTGTGTGTGTGTGTGTGTGTGTGTGTGTGTGTGTGTGTGTATGTGTGTCCATAATAAATGGTTTACGCCATTTATGATTTAATACATATCTTACCCTTATTCCAGCAGTGGTATCGCCAGCAATGGGATATGCATCTTGTTTGATATTTATGTAAGCCAGAAAACCAAATTCGTAACCAGCTTTCGTTGACATCAGCCTTCCGTAATCAGCTATATATTGTGGACTGTTGAACATGTAGCAGCGATCAAGTTCAGTGTCCACTGGTCTCATCGTCGTCAATGGTGATTCAAAAAAGATGTCATCATATTTTAGACCTAGAACTATCTCTGAAACATTGAACGCATGCGTCTTGTAAAATTCTAAGTATGATGCATTCATAAGGGTAATGACTTCGGGATCAGTCAAATCCAGTTTAACGTTAGCAAGTATTCCTATTTCCGATAAAGAGAAGATAAAGTTGATGAGACTTTCGGTGAATGGACTGCCTTTAGTCGTGTCAAATCTTCCCAGGTTGCAGATAGTGATGGCGGGGAAAGGTAAGCTGTTTTTCTGGATGATCTGTGTGGTGGTGATGACGTTGTACTTGTAGTAGGCGATGTAGGACTGACACAGAAAATACAGCATACTATTCATACTGGCTATGACAACCAGAGTCCACATGACCCTACAACAGATGAATTTATTATAAAGGTTAATGACTTGAGGTCATGAGTAAACGTTTAATGTATTTAGGCTGCCTTATCACATGGTTTATCCCAACAGATAAAATGGATAAAACTACATATACTCTCATATTTTCTGACTGTATTGACTCATACCTTACAAATTGCATAGTAATGTTTTTCGAAAGGTTAACAATTGTGTTTAAACATTATTGTACACTTTTTAATGAGGCAAAGAGAGGGCTAACAATGAAACCGGGTGGGTTTTTTTTAGTGGGTTCTATTCTAGGGAAGACACTTCAGACTGCATACTGAAGATTTGCGCCTTTGACATAAAGAATACCATGACTTGGCGACTGAAATACCACCGAGCTCCTGTTAAAAACTCTGCGTCATGTGAATAATATTTAGTTATATTTGTTGTTTAATCCAAATCAAGTATTTAAGTATTCAAGATAATGTTAATTACTCTACCTTTCTATCCAGTGTTTTCGTGAGTCTTGCACATTTCTGAATCCATGCAAGCTTGTATCCTGGAAAAACTGTTTCCACACTTTGAGTACTCCCTGATTATCTTCCGCCATCTTGTAATTCTCTGTTTCAAGGGAACCCTCATCCTTAAAGAAATCCACTTTTGTACGCTTCTCCATTGAGGCTTTTCTTCTCTTCCCTCGATGTTTAAATCTAGATATTAGTGCCAGCAGACATTTTCACTCAAATCTGTAACTTCTGTGGATGATCATTTATTGTCTTTTCTATATTGAATTAGGCATTATATAGGACACTTAGTACCAGAATGTGCTACATTTACTATAAGATGAACAATGCTAAGGGTATTTCAACCTAAAAATATTCAATGAGAAATATGTTGAATAGTGTGGTTTGGAGGTTTTATCTTATAGTGATACAGCATATATTCCACTTTCTAGCTGGTAAAATTTAAATCATCTTCTCCGACTCTTAGGTGTCAATATATAGCATACAATAACACAACTGTCAATGAAGTAACATTTAAGAAAATAATTTTTGATAAGCAGTTTAAGACTCAAATCATAGGCTGCATTATTTTATATGATTATGAATATCGATTGTAATCGTCGCTTTTATTTGATCAATCCACTATGTCAATAGCAAAATTAATTATTAAAATGTTTATATAGTTACTGAGTATATAAATTAAAGCTGCTCTGATGCAGCATAATTTGTTTTGTTGCTGGGCATATATTGTCGCCATTATATTATGCCGGGTTTTACGGGCCCATCGCTACATATTGCCGTTGGCGACGGTATGTGCCACAACAGTTGTGTGTGTGTCTTTGTATGTGGGAGGGATAGACAGAATGACAGACAGACAGAAAGACAGACAGATAGGACAGATTTTCAATAATTGTATTTTAACGATTCATTACAGCAACTATGTTGTACCTCATAAGATGCAAGTGATCATCCAGAAACGAGATTGAGAAGAATTTCTTAAAGATTGTTTGCTGCAGAAGGAAGACCGATGCTAACGCCTTTCGTCTCACTCTGTACCAGACGTTGACCATGTTGAAGATCCGGTGTTCTTCCTGTAGCCAAAGCCACGCATCAAACCATCTTGTGTTCGCTAATGTTTGATTGTGTTCAAGAGCAAGGCCGCTGCCTCGCCAAGCTGCAAAAACAAGCCTTCTCAGACTGACTGGATTTGGAAGATAAAGACTTACTTTCGTCTCACCAGGCTTTACATAACAAGAAGCTGGAATATCCCTTAATTGGGATGGTGATACGAAAGAATGTCTTTTTATCTTCAAAAAAGAAAATTATTTTCTGTACCCAAGGGTGCTCAGTCATGTTGGTATCATGGGTAATTAAAAGGCAGACCTAGCTGCCAAGGCTGCTTTGAATTTGTCTCGTGCCAACATGAGTATCCCATACTCCGATTTTGTACATTTTGTTTAATTGGCAGTGTGAACAATGCGGGAGCGAACAAGCTTAATTCCATAAAGCCAGTCTTGTGAGATTGGTAGTCTTCCTATAGACGATCACGAAGGGATGAAGTTATCTTGCGTCGTTCCCGTATTGGCCACACTTATTTAACACATTTTTATTTTGAAAAAGAATACTCCACCTCAGTGTGAGAACTGTCAGTGTAGATTTACAGTACGTCATATTTTGGTGGATTGTCCTCACCTGCAGACAGTTAGAGATAGTGTATTTGGAAATGAGGGTGTGATGGAATCATTTCGATTCCATCCACAACTTATCATATTTCTTTTTTAAAGAATTTAATTTTTATTATTAATTTATTTTTCATTCTTAATTACTGAATTTATTTTTATCATTGTTTTATTTATTATATATATATATTTATTTTTTTCATATTGATAAGTATTATATTATTATATAATTAAATTTCTATTGTATATACTAAAGTATATCAGCTCTTTACACTGATTTATTTTTAATAATTGTTTTATGTTTAACTAATATATGACCCAAATAGCCAATGTTTATTTTATGTTTGGCGGGCATGTGCATTTTTCTTTTGAACTCACTGCCTTGGTCACACTGAACAATATTTGGCAGTCATGTTCCGCAAAATCCAACACCCAACAGTGTCAATCAGTAAGGCCGTCAAAGTGCCGAAAAAACGTTGGAAATTGACATTACCATTTGAGCGTACAAAGTGGACGTCGATTTAACGTGGATTGCGTGAGAGATGGAAAGAAAGAAAGAAAGAGACACGGTGTTACAATATGAGACAAACTTGACGGGCCGCGCTCTTCCATACGCTTAAGAAACGTTCAAAGCTAAGAATAAATACTTGGATCACCTAGTACCCGTATATTTCACTCAAAGGTTGCATGGATGGTACTTCCAACTTTAACAAAAATCAAGTCTAACATGTTTATATAAATATAATGATGATCATCATGGGCGTAAATCCCGGGGTGGACACGTCCACCTCCCTCCCACTTCTTGGACAGGGGGGACGCCTATATAATTATCCCCATCCCCCACATTTTGATTATAAAAACAGAAAATTTCAGTGAAATTAAAATTAAAATGCCTAAATAATAATCCTTAACATTTTTTTTATTTATTGTATCAATGTAATTCTTTAGACCATGTCGTCTTAGCGCAAATATACCGAAGTACACAAGTGGTCTATAATGGTGAGGGGATAGGGGATGGAGTGGATGGAACTTTCAGGAACGTATTTTCGCCCTTTTTGATCATCATCATATAATCATCATCGTCGTCTTCTCTAAGTTCAATGTTTTGTTCTGACGACTGTCGACATTATACGTCGGCGACAATATGTGCCATGAATGTCGACATAATTATAAGGTCGCCGGCGACAGATCCAGAGAATGGATATGATAGATGCGCACCCCTCTCGCAAATTGTTGGTGTCTGCAACATTTTACAGTTTTAAGTTCGTTATATATGAAAAATAACTATTTTAAACAACCCTCCTAAAACAATTCCTGTGTACAGTTAATATTTCTTCTGGCTTGTTGTCTCATTAATATTTAATTCTATCAATGTGAATATACCATGTGGTCATTTTATTGAGTAGTGATGAGTGTAGATACAGGTTTTTTGTGAATTCCGTTTCGTTTCCGTTTACATGATTAGCAGTCTCGTTTACAAAGTGCAGAGTTTGTTATATTGATTTGTGATAGTGAAACTCACATAATGTTTGCATACAAGACGATGAACAAAGATGATTGACATTTTTCTTTGTTGCAAGGAATAGAAACATCAATACAAATATAAAGTGCAATAAAACCACGTGCTTATCGAACAGTTAAACTGTAGGATGTCCTATCATTTAATAGCCAGTTGTTGGGTGTGTGTGTTTTTTATTTTTATTTTTTATTTATTTTAACGATACCACATTGATTTATTAATCACAGGCTATACGATTTCAAATATTTGGTAATTTTGACACGAAGTCAGAGTAACCTCGTCTCCGATTGGTTTTGAAGCACTGTCTTGAGTTTGAGATTTCGATGTCCTACCATGGGACCAATGTGGCTCACAAACAAACATCTCGCAAAATAAGCTTTGATGAATAAGGTTTTAATACAGAATCACTAAATCATCCAATGTGTTTTTGTATCCATGACCACCGGTTTGACTTGTGAAAATGATCACGTACATATTTTACACATTTAACGTGGTGTCATTATCATATTCTGTAATGGCCATTAACGCCAGTTTCGGTCAGGATAGTGTTAGTCATTATAAAACTTCCCCCACCCCGAAATCAAGATGGCAGAAACAAATATTTTTTATATATAGGTGTAGCTGTATTTGTGTATTTTATTACTAAAATGTGTTAAATTATTGGAACCTATATTATAAGTTAAAATCCAAACTTTTGTTAAGTATCAAGTTTGTCAAAAAGGAAATATGGTATGCCAGCATTTATTACAAGACTCACTTTTAAAGATACGCAATAAAGAGATGATTTACGGTAAGGTATGCTGTCCATGTGGCAGCAAGTACTGAATAAAATAATTGTAAATAATATTTATAAAAGTGTTGTCACACGAGTTAGCATAAAGCAACTGTGATCTGTTTGTCTCAGAGATTTCGTCTTGTTCATGTTCTAAATCAATTCAGTGGTATTGTTAAGCGCATTGCAGCTCTTCATAATGTTCATTTGAGTAAAATAGCATTGTACTCGAAACAGCGAACTAATAAAAAGACACGCACCATGTGTGTATGTAGGTCTATGTGCTCCCAGTCTCATATTAATAACACTGTCTCACATGGCAGAAAAACTGAGAGGCATTTACTACCTTATTTACATATTTATTACATTCAGAAATCAGTGACTGTACTGATGGCTGGTGTCATACCCGGTGTTTATCGTATATCGTTCATGTATTGTTTCTATAGTACTCACAGTAGCGGATCCAGGGGGGGTGTCAAGATCCCCTCACTTTTCTCGAATTAAAAAAAAATAAAAATTCCGAGTGGAAGGATGTGAAAATTAAATTTTTTTTCCCCATTTCTATTTACTCATCAGTTTTGGATACACACCTCCCGCCCCCTTTTCAGAAATCCACATTTGGACTCCCCTTTTAGAAATCCTGCATCCGCACCTGACGCTTCATTCTAACAAATGACCGGGTTCGGTGGCGCTGTGGTTGGCGCACTCCTTTCTGATTACATGTACACTGCTGGCACTAAAGTCTGCGCACCTACGCATTTGTGATATTTTAAAAGCAAATTCAGTCCATAAAAATATTTGTTTTACAATCATGTAGAACAGTAAACACCTTATTAGTGGTAACATAAAAGTTCTTATTTTTTAAAACTCTTGCAACGAACACTTTATTGGTAACACCCCCAGGGCTGTTTTCACTAACCTGTTTGACAGCACATAAATCTGCGCACTACGCATGAAATAATCAAATGACATCAGCAGAAAAGGTCATATCAGTATCACAGACGGGGTAATTTAATATGACGTCTCACATATAAAGTCTGTTTCAAATTCCTAAATAGTTTTAAAATACGTTCCATAAGAATGGTGGTCCTTGAACTTTACTTTTTGACACCAGCAAATAATGTGAATAAGAAAGTTAATGTTAACAAATGGCCAAAAGGTGACCACTTGGAATATCGCTAATCACGGTATACATTCATTTATATTTCAACATTATTGTTGAATTGACAATGAACCATTTATGAAACAAACTATAGCTAGAGTCATGTGATCACATTTAATAGATCAGTAGCCATTTTCAATTTGGACGTGTCAAACGGAGGGAAATTAACAAAATATTTCACTTTTATGTTGTTTGGAGATTCAGTTGTTTCTGTGATTTATATAATATAAATTTTCTGTAAACTCTCATAAGCTGGATTGTTAAATTGTCTGTTGAGCGGAAATTATTTACTTGACACAACGGCAGGTGCTCTGACAGTGTTTTTGCTACGCTTACAAAAGCATGGTATTTGTGCATTAATGCAGTGTTCTATTGAATTAAACTTTTAAAAATTTCACTTTTATATATCTTTTTGATCAAAATGAGTTAATTTTATCATATTTGGAGGTCTTAAAATAACGTTGTTTAGTTGTTCATTTACATGTACATGAACGCTTGTTTACGGAAACAACGCAACGTAAACATGCGCAGGCTTTTGTGCTGCGCAGACTTATGGGACATGAGTGTACATAAACAGCTGAGGACATTTTGAAATACGTCCTAAGTGTAATACTAGGCAATATTTCACAAACATCCGGAATTGGGAAAAAAGATACTAGCAATTAATAATTTGATATTATAATATACTGAGTTGAAACACTACTAAACATGAGCAACACAATTTTAAAACCGACCGAAAAGGGACGGACACCGAAACCGTCCACAATTAAAGCAACTACAGACCGAAACAGATCGAAATTGACAAGTTTCATAATCAAAACATATAGTGCTACTACAACTATATATACTACAACTAGAACGACTAGTATAATAACTAAAACTAGTACTAATACAAACATTAACACTAACTCTACCACCACCACCACTACTACTACAACAACAACAACTACTACACAACAACAACTACTACAACAACAACAACTACTACTACTACTACTACTACTACTACTACTGCACGAACAATACACAAACACGCACACACACACTAGTCAGCGTTTTATAGCCATTACATGTGTATTGAATAAAAATGTATTTGCATTTCTGTGTAATTTAATATTAAAATAATAATGTTATTACAAACCTTATTATAAAAAATCCCACGATGAAAATAACTGTCACAGCAATTGATATGCATGTCGTTAGTAATATTGCTAATGTGTTATCTGCAAGAATATTATCAATACTAAATGATATTTATAAATCTGATTTACACACTTAAAAGAACACACATACATTTATAATTTACACACTTAATGGAACAAACATACATTTATAATTTACACACTTAATGGAACACACATACATTTATAATTTACGCACTTAATGGAACACACATACATTTATAATTTACACACTTAATGGAACACACATACATTTATAATTTACTCACTTAATGGAACACACATACATTTATAATTTACACACTTAATAGAACACACATACATTTATAATTTACACAATAGGACACACATACATTTATAATTTACTCACTTAATGGAACACACATACATTTATAATTTACTCACTTAATGGAACACACATACATTTGTAATTTACACAATAGGACACACATACATTTATAATTTACTCACTTAATGGAACACACATACATTTATAATTTACACACGTAATAGAACACATGCATTTATAATTTACACAATAGAACACACATACATTTATAATTTACGCACTTAATGGAACACACATACATTTATAATTTACTCACGAAATGGAACACACATACATTTATACAGCAAAAGCTAATTAAATTTGTTTTTAACAGATACGCATGCATGCGTGCGCGCACTCACGCATACACACACATATATAAACAATAGCAACATTAACTTCTAATAGTCGGTGTCTAACATGATTTTATTTATTGACCAAAACAATATACTCATAGCTAAATAGAAATGGATTAACATTAAAGTTTAATTACATTGCAGAGTATGACATTAACAAACATACCAGTTGGACAGAGCTCGTTAAAAAATCCACATATTGGGACATCAGGAGGAACATATTCAGAGCTACTTCGTCCATCTCCC
Source organism: Symmetromphalus regularis (assembly GCA_032355785.1). NCBI lineage: Eukaryota > Metazoa > Mollusca > Gastropoda > Neomphalida > Neomphalidae > Symmetromphalus > Symmetromphalus regularis. The sequence goes on along the minus strand of JAULBS010110061.1, from coordinate 4,273 downwards.
CATATAATATCTCTATATTCCACCACCGTCTAGAATCAATCAAACAGTTCAAGTCAGTAAGCATGTATTAGATGAAACAAATTAGTTAAGCAACAAGAACAACAATAATAATAATAATAATAAACTTACAACAAAATAATAATAATTAAGATAGCAGCAATTCACTTGTTTACATCACCATTAATTTCTATATCGCAGACATCATTGTGGACTGTGTCGTTTTGTTGATCGCTATCAAAAGCGCCTCTGAAAAATCTATTATTTTTGTTTGATTCTGAAAACAATGTTAACATCTGAAATTCAAGTAAAATCCGAACGCAGTTTATACAAAAGTAAAAATATACATCTTTTGGACGGTTGTCTTGTACAGTATAGACTGGTTTTGTCACTTTTTAAATGATTATTACTGCACGTTTTACAGATTTGAATTGAACAGAGTCAGTTTGATGTTGAAGGTTTCAAAACGGTAATCAATGTTTTAAAAGCAGTGAAGTAACCATGGAATACAGTGAAGCCCTACCCTATTATATTTGACATCTAAATCCGGTGGACTTGGTGTATAGTTGAGACTAAGAACTATTTGAAAGGTACCGTCTGACATCAGATCCCACACTGCAAAACTGGGAAACCGGTCACTAACGTTGTTCATAAACACCTCTCCTGACAAACCTGTAGGTAAGTATTAAAACAATAATTATGATCTATGTATGTAATATTTTATTGTACCTCATATACCGTTGAATTAAAGTTCAGTGTGAAATAAAGTTCAGTTGAGTTCCTGAATCATGAAAAGGCAAATGTTTATATATAATTAAGGTTTTACAGGTTTTATGGGGTAAGCTCAATCTTCGCTAACACTTCGCTTTGTATTTTCTTTCGCTTGTCGACTTCATGTCGAGATTAGCGGTAACGACGAACGCCACCCTTCTCTATAATTCATCTCTGGTTTCTCCATGGCATGTTCAATTTATTGTCCTGCAAGCTCCTCTTATATCGTCGCTGTTTTGATGAGTCAGATCCTTTGTGAGCATACGTGAGACAAGAAGTTGCAAAAGAAAAAGAAAATAATTAAAAAATAGCTATAATTACTGTGGAATTTAATATTACCTGTAAATGATTTGTACTGAACGGCGTTAAATATTTCAGTTCCGTTAGGGGTTTTCTTGGTTGTGATTGTTTCGTTCAGTGCTGCAGCATAAAGCACCACGGCGTCATAGAGGAATGCCGAGTGACGGTCTGCCTATTTTGAATCAAGATACAAAAATTACCTTTTAAAATGAATTGTGACTACATATATGTGCTTTCAGAAAATAAAGATTCTTTTGAGTATATATTTTATTAGGTGGTACCCTTTGGATGGATGGATGGATGGATGGATGGGAAAATGGATGGATGATGGTGGGATGGGAAAATGGATGGATGGATGGGAAAATGGATGGATGATGGATGGATGGGAAAATGGATGGATGATGGATGGATGGGAAAATGGATGGATGGATGGGAAAATGGGATGGATGATGGATGGATGGGAAAATAGATGGATATTGGCACACGTAGTGATTGTATAGAAGTACTTACCGACTTTAGATCTGAGAGTGATGAATTGGGAAATATTTCTTCATATGCTTCTGTCACACCAGACCACTTTTCATCCATATCAACCACATATGTGAAGGTGATCTGTAATGATATTTCCTTAATGAAATCACAACACAAATTAAATGTCATGAAATGCATAGTGTACTTGTAATTGCACGAACATGTAACCTTATATAGAAATAGTGAATGTGAATAATTTCTGTTATATTCGAAACCACCATAAAATCTCTTTTATCAGTGTCACAGTCCATTATTACGAACTATCTCATTTAATGTTGATATTTTAAATTAATATATAGCTGTACATTTTTGTTGAGTTAACTTGGTCAAAACCTGAGTAGTCAACATGTGTGTCATTAGACTAATTCTATTTTAAATAATTTTAGAAAAAGATAAGTAATAATTTTAAATTGATTACTCGAGGCATCAGTATGGATAACTATTATTGTCTACATATAATAGGCGGTTTTACTTAAATGAGTTTTACTCACATAAAGCAGACTACCAAATGCAATGCGCGCGTCTTCATTACGTCCATCGTCTGCTTTCCACAGACTCCCAGTCGATAGAACATTCAAGTCAGCCAGATCCATCTCTGTGAAGAGAAACTGGTAGTCTCCACCCGTCATCCCATACTGGTGAAACATCAACATGTAGCGCCGCAGTTCAAGTCTCGGTATCAGTATGAACACGACTGAAATACACAACTATAAACTTAACTTTCAATTTTGTCCGTTGTTTCCATAAACAAAATAAATTACTGCTTCAAAATAACTCCAGTGCAACTTTAGTATTACATAATTTACAAAATGTTTGTATGAACTTGATAATGTTTGAGGTTCATGGAAGTTTGAACCGCAAAACCGCTTTGCACACGGTATGAACGGCGTAACGCATTAGCGCGGAACCGTTGATATCGGTGTGTAAAGCTGTTTTGCGGTTCATACTTCCATGAAACTCAAACATCAAGTTCAATTCTTATAATTCCAAATGTATAACTTTGTCATTAATATAAAGTTTTTTCAAATAAAATTTGAACTTTTGTCCAGCTATTTACTATTTCATTAACGCGAAATTCATACACAGCTTAAGGGAATTCCCATCCGTGAGGTTCGGCTTTTGACGGAAAAAGCCGAATGATAAGATCGGTTTCTTACATACAAAAATACCATTTTTGTTCACAATTATTGCATTAAATGTCAATATCAGCCAAACACATTCATAATTTAACTTAAACAAAGGGCGTTAATAGTTATTTAAGTGAATGTAAACGATAATATAAACATATAAAATTATCTGTTTTGTATAGTAAAATGTGCATGTGGTTAAGCGGTTAGTGTATGGATATTTAACTATAAATTTGAGAACGGGCGCCATTTTATGAAGGTGGTTTTCAGATTACTGTGTTGAAATTACAGTTATCAAATTGTTTAAATATGTGAAAATTCGATGTGAAGACAGATTTTACATCGACAAAATATGTTCAATGTTACCAGGTATGTCGCATGTTTCTGTTGTATTCACTGGCTTAGTAATTGTGAAAGTAGGCAAATGTGTCGACAGTTACGATATCTGTGAGATTAAACAGGAACAAGCTCGTATTTCGTTATAGGTGGGAAACAAAAAAGTTTCTAAATTAAAATCTCCAAACAAATTGGTATGCACGTCTGTCATTTTGACGTCATCGTTTGATGTTTAAAAATATAATCTTGGGGGAATTCTTTTGTTGACGTAATTTATAAAGTAAGTTTCGGTATTGTCCGAAATAGTGCAAAACTGAGGTTCATACATCTATGAACGTTTTTATATTTTTTAAGTCACATGATCTCATTTGGACCAATCCAAGTATTTATAACAAGTGTCTATTTACAAAATGGAATTATTATCAGATGACGTCAAATGACGTCAATGTATCATCCGCAAACCGCGTAAGGGCACGTGAAATCGTTATGACACATATGTGTCATACCAATTATATTTCCCTCTATATCTCGAACCATGTGGATAATAAATATATTTATTATCCACATGGTTCAAGATAAAGCATTATTAAGTGTCATAACGATTTCACGTGGACGGATGATACATTGACAGCATTTGATGTCACCAGACAAAAGACTATTTTTCTACGTCATTCATAGAATGTCAACAATATTTACAACTCACGATCATAATCCGAACTTGTAAATAGTTGGGATGCGGTGTCAAACTTCTATTTTTCAAATTAAATAACAAAAAAATTAAATTAAAAACGTAAAGTAATAATAGCATATTTATTTTAATTAATATTGAACAAATAAATAATAAAAAAAAAAAAAATTTAAATGCCTATACTAAATATGACGTCATTATAAATTGTAAAAGAGCAAATGACGTCACTAAAACTAGGAAAAGTACAATGTAACGTCATCCATAACATTATAGGATAGCATTTCTGTAAACCATCACTCAGAAAGTTTAAAGGTGAGAAAATGTTGAAGGTCCCAATTCTTCGGATTCCGCCCCTACTTCACCCTCAACCCTGTGCCCGTTTTAAAAATCTAGCCGTAGCCTCGACGAACTAATCCATTCAATGTAATTTATTAAGTCTTACCGACTATACACTGCTGGCACCAAAGTCTGCGCACCTAAGCATCTGTGATATTTTAAAAGCAAAATTAGTCCATAAAAATAT
>JAULBS010110060.1:0-30379 GCA_032355785.1 Symmetromphalus regularis | reverse complement strand
TACAAATGACCTATGAAGTAAATTTGTTTGTGTTTGTTTGTTTTGCTCACACATAAGATTGCTCCTTAAATACATATCAGGTAGAAACAGAATTTTTTTTTGGGGGCTGACATGACCGAAACATCCTAGTCCAAATCGTCCTAGGCCGAAATGTTCATGCACAGTTACACACACACACACACACACTTTGCCATATGGTTGGTAGTATGACCAAGATCCACTGAGAGAGCTAGATCCAAATGCTGTTCCACTGAATACGTACATGTATAAACACATGAACAGGGGCGTTGGAGCAGTGGTGGGGAAGATGGGCTGCATCACCCCTAAAAACCATATATGTTCATACTCATTGTTAAATTATTCACAGGCAAATTCTGATGTTCAGAAATGGGAGCAGCCCTCCCCCACCCCCAATATGAATTTCTTTCCAACAACCCTGCATGAATCATTAATAAATTACATATTGTCATAGATAATGTCAAGGAAAGTCACACTGTACATGCATTGATCACTGGTTAATTAAATGTTATATATGATGACAACAAATGAACCAGATATTAGTGTCGAGGCTATTTTATAGCTCCATAACTCCCAATTTCTACCATAACAGTTTACCAGAGACAAATAAAACCTAACGACTAATGGTTTCATGTTATACTTGTAGTTTTTAAAATACTGTTTTCTTTGTTAATGTATGCCGTTGTTTTTACAGATCTACACCATGGCCGTTGTGTTCAAGTCAGGAATGTTCTATCCTCAACTGAAGAATTAGTATTTCAATGAGTAATTCAGGCATTTTAAAATGAAACAAAATGGTAAACTTTATAAAGCTCAGCTGACAAAATAAAATACTGCTTAATTAACAATGTACTACATTATGTTGCCTATCTCCATATATAAATAATTATGAACTTAGAATAAATGCCCAACATTAAAACAGTCGTACTACATTAATTCTTGAAAATTGTAAAGAAAGTGAACTAATTATTTACCAGGAATAGCAAAAACTTCAAATGGAGGATATTGCTTATCTAGTTGCCACAGCTGGATCAAAAACCGCATGTGAAAGGACAAACACAAATAATACACTTGTTAGAGATCATAGTACAATGATACAATCAAAAGCTGCATCCTTTGACCACATTAGTAATTTGACGTCCAAGGACATCAGAGAAACGTGCAGTAGTCATATTGAAAAGGATTCCAGTGTCCGTTTAAACAATGATAAAGATCAGATGTCTAATTCGAGAAGTAAAGAGAGAAAGAAAAATTACAAGTGTACTGTTTGCTCTAAAAGTTTTACCGGTTTTTTAAATTTGAAAATTCATTTAAAAATTCATTCGTTAGATAGACCTTACACATGCGAAACATGTGATGAAGAATTTTTAACTGTTGAAAGTTTTCAAAAACATAATCACAATTTAAAATTTAAATGCAGTTTTTGTGAGAAATCTTTCAAGAAAGGGCATTTACTTCGAGTGCACATGCGCAGTCATTCAGAAGAACGTCCCTTTGTCTGCACTGTATGCAATATGTCTTTCAAAACAAAGACACATCTTAAGGGTCACACCAGAACGCATACTGGTGAAAAGTTATTTAGTTGTCACATTTGTGGATCATTATTCTCAACCAGCTCCAATTTGAAACAGCACTTAAAACTACACGCTGGTACCAAACCTCACAAATGTGATGAATGTGACAGAAGCTTCAGCAGACCCTCCGATCTCCTACAGCACAAACGAAACCACTCTGGTGAGAAACCATATGGTTGTAATCTGTGTGGTAAGCGCTACATGGACAGGTCTGGGTATCAGTTTCATCTCATGTCTCACACAGACAACAAACCACATGGATGCAGGTACTGTGGAAAACGTTTTATCCAGTGTTCCGATATGAAACGCCATGAACGTCTTCATACTGGAGAAAGACCTCATCAGTGTCCCATGTGTTCTAAGGGTTTTGCACAGCTTGGAAACCTGAAGTCTCACATGTTCACACATATTGAAAGAAAACAGTTTCAGTGTTCTGAGTGTGAAAAAGATTTCTCCAAGTCCAAATTGCTGTACTCGCACTACAAAGAAGTTCACCATTTTGGTAAACGGGAAATACAGAACATAAAGGCAAAGTCCTCACAACCAGTTACTAAGCGTGACGTAGAAAAGGAAGGTACATGTATAACTGGATTTCAGAATGTCAAAAGCACGTTTCAAGATGATCAAAATACAAACAAAAGTGAACGAAGTATAACCGAAGTCCCAAAAGGTCCAGTTATAAAGAAAGAAAATTATAAATCCATACCTCTAGATAAAGGTGATGTTAAAAACAAAAAAAGCTTTCAAACGGATTCGCAGCTATTTATCGAATTAAAGCCACACAAATGTGGAGAATGCTCAGAGGCTTTCGAAACCAAGGAAGATATGCTGTCACACATTGAGTTTCATGTTGCCAATAAGAAAAAGCCACACGTTTGTACAAAATGTGGAAAAGGATTCATGAAACGATTTGCCTTGGTAACTCACATGCATTTGCACACTGGTTTGAAACCTTATAAATGCGTGACATGTGATAAACAGTTTCCAAACAAGTCTGGATTGCACTACCATGCCATGACCCATACCAACAAACGACCCCATGTCTGTGATATATGTGAAAGGGGATTCATCCTGAGTTCGCACCTTAAAGCTCATCATGTTCGTCACACTGGTATAAAAAGCCACAAATGTTCTGTGTGTAGTAAAGGCTTTACAACTGTGTCCAATCTTAGGGAGCATCAGAGAAAGCACACAGGAGCAGGATCATGGAGGTGTAAGATATGTGAGCACACATTCACAAGGAAAGATGTGTTATTACGACATGTGAAGTCGCACTATGGAGAGAAACCCTATACGTGTCATATATGTGGTAAGGGATATGCAGATACCAAGGGATTTCGCTATCACATGGATTGCCATGAAGGAAGTAAGCGCTTTAAATGTTTAACTTGCCCTAAAGCCTTCATTCAACGGAGTGACTTGCAGAAACATCAGAGAATACACACTGGAGAGAAACCATTCTGCTGTCATCAATGTGGAAAATGTTTTTCAGTCAGAGGTAATTACAAGAAGCACCTCCAATGTCATTCCAATAATACTATTAATGGATCTAGCAATAAAACACGATCTAAGAAAGCAAAATATATAGACTCTTCAAAAAATGACGCTCGATCTCACACATTACCCAATACATTTCAAGATGTGTGTTCTGGGAAATCAAATAGAACTGAACTTGTGGTAAATACACATAATGATATATCTCATGGCACCATATTGCAGAATGCATCGGATCCAGTGTTAGAACACTCGTATACCTTAGAGCAGCCATTGAATGAACTGGACAATGCATGCGATGTCAGTAACAGTCATGTGATTGTAGAAACTCCAACAGATGGAAGTTTTCTTTTTGAAACGATGGGCGAAACTGTTATCTTCACTGAAATGGAACCTAGTAATGTGACTATAGAAATCCAGACTGAAGCTAACGAATCATCACTCAGCGACATGATGCTGCCGACTGCTACTTATGCTGTTGGAACTGTGTTCAGTTGTGATCTTTGTAATGAAGACTTTTTCAGTAGTACTGATTTGACTCAGCATATAGTTAGACACACATCAGAAGAACCGCTGATACTGTTATACAAAGACAACAAACTGCAGTGTCTGAGGGGTTCATATAGCTAGTAGCCATCTTAAAAAGTGGTTTAATTTATTTTTTAATTAAAGTGTGGCTAAACAAGATCTCCATTTTGTTTTGTCATTATGTTATCAGTTGGTAAAAGTTGTTTCACGATGCGTTAAATTAGTTACATGTACCGGTCAATAGTGGAGATGTTTTTCTTTTTCAGAAGCCATTTTGAGTGTGCATAGAAATTAACCTACTGTATAATAGTCATGCATAATGTTGAGGAATGTGGTTCCATCACAGAGCATTTATTCAGTTTGTTTCAATATTGAAAATGTTAAAATCTTTATTCAAACAATGAAAAGTAGTAATTTTGAAGTTACACCATGACATACCTTCTATGAACTGTCCTGAAACAAAGATGGAGTGATCTTATTGATAGCCATTCTAATTTTTACCAAAAGTATGCAGTCAATTTTTATAAATCTGTGTATCTACAACCACTGAGGCTGTCTTGACGATATGTATCACTAGAAACAGGCCTGCAGGAAGCAAAATATTATTGGCAAGGCCCATATATGACTTGGGCAGATAGAGGATTTGACTAATACAAGTGCTCACAACTGTGGAGCAATGAATGCCAATGACGACGCATTGTTAGGATATAACGAAGAGCATCTCAACAAATATTTTGTCAAAGAATATTCCTTCTGCACAAGAATTTACAATCTACACGTCATGGTTGCTTATTTTTTAGAACACATACATCAGAGGTAGAAATTAAGAAATTATTTTCACTTGCCTGGGAGACTAGTAGCCCTAAAAAGTTACTCATCCCCATGAAAAATCACTAGTCCCTCCCCCCACCCATTTTAAGACTGGGTTGATCATAGCTGAACCGGGGGACATGTGTCAGGATTTACTCGCCGCCTGTTGAGGGGGTGAGCATTCATTTCTATCCCTAAACATGGTCTATATTTTAAACACAATGCTATTCAGTTACGGTAGTTTTGGCTATTTGTGCTACAGCCTTGAGAAAGCAATATTTCAAGGTTGCTAGGTGGAATATTTTTATTCAAGTGACACTGAATGGTGAAAATTGGTTATTAGTGACACAAACTGTATTTCTACTAGACTAAGTATAATTTGAAACTTCTAGAAATGTATTTATAAATAAGAAATTCTACAAAATGCATCCTTTCAATTTCACCTTGAAGATTATATAAAGTAACAACTTAAGATTGGTATGTGTGAATTTTAAAAACTGAGTACATGTGAAATTACATGACATGACACCAAACACTCCAAATAATCCCAATGAATTGATGACAATATTTCACTGATTCTATCACAGATAATGAACAAGTATATATCATAAAAGAAAAGTTTATTTATATATGAGAAAGCTTTTCATTATATATAGTTGACATGCTAAGTACATATTTGTTTAGTCACTGTCCAGACAGTTCAGTACTGATTGAAGAACGTGAGTAATAACTAATTTACATTTCATCAAAAACTATTCCACTTGCTTTAACCAATGCCATTCCAACTAAACCAGAACAGAACAGCATATATTAGTTTCAGAATGTCAAACTATCAACTTCACAGTCCCATAGGAAGCAAACATTAATAAGGCCCATATTGACTTCGTGAATCTAGGATTTGATCAAATGGAATAGAGGGGTTGTCAGAGTGAATGAGCATGAAATCTTGTCATGTGGTACATACCCCTGAAATGTTTTATTTCAGTCAACTGAACAATATACCTTTCAGTATCTACATATCGCCAATTTCTGAGATACTGATACTTTAAGACATGCATGCTCGTCTGTTTATTTTGAACATTACTACATTCTGCACAGTACTTATTTCTTAAGTTACAGAATTCAACTGTTTTGGACAAATTACTTATTTGACTGAAGTCTTTAACTTTCCTCACTGCTTCCCATGACATTGCTTTGAAGTTACTTACTGTTTCATACATTTCAAAATGTTGATGCCGCTGCATACAGTTCAATACAGAATTTTAAATGATCTTTGAATATAAATATTTAATGGCAAATGTCTTGATTTGTCTATTTTTAACTAAAATGCAATTACTGTAATGACACAAATATAAATTGTGATGAATCCATTGTCACTATAACATAATGACCAAGCATTCAATGCTATCAACATTGATAATATCTGCTAACCAATATGGCAAGAGAATATGTAAAATAACTTATTTGTGGTTCTTGAAGAACTGTATTTTATAAACCAGATAATATGGTAAACCTTTGCTTTTATTAGTTTTAATATGTTGCCAATGTTCAGTTACCAGTATTGCAAGTCATGATGCGCAGTTCCACGAGTGTAGGCCTAGTAGTCTAAAAGAAGTAATAGATTTCTTGATCGATACTCCCAAAACAATGTCAACATATCCACAGTGAAACCTATGCTAACACCTCAGGGAGGGATGGTCTACTAAACCGTCTAATAACTGGAACTCATTTAGGAAGCTCATTAAATAAGCTTCTAACAAAGGATATTTGTTTTTGTTTGTTTAATGACACCACTAGAGCACATTGATAAATTAATCATTGACTATTGGATGAAAACATGTTAATTTTGACACAAAGTCAACTGTGAGGCAGCCTCCCGACAGGTTTTGAACTAGAATCTTCAGCTTGAGAGTCAGATGCCCTACTACTGGACCACTTAGACTCACCTAACAAAGAGAATGGCTCATGTGAAAGATGTTGAGGTAGCCCATCATTTAACCACAATAAAAAATATTTTTAAAAAGTAATTTTTTGTTAAATCTGTTTAAAAGATTACAAATTAAAGCAAAAATAATAATAGACCACAGGCCTAGGTTTTAACACTCGTCAAATTCACAAATAAAACTATTTTTACACATTTCCTAAGTCTGGCAAAACTATCTTTTTAAAAGTAATTTTATGTAATAAATCTTTTCATTTTCAAACACAATTTGGAAAACAAATTTAATTCTGAGCTAGCTCTGGATCAAAGCAAAATAAATGCAGACATTTAACAATAACACCACTGTTTTATTCCATATTCTGTACTAATTTAAAGATTGGGTATTTAGAGAGAACCTAATAATTTTAAATTATCCATAAAGTAGAAAAGCTATTATATTTCATGGAAATCATTTCCATTAATTAGTGGTTACATGCATCAATAAATGGAATAACCTTGATTCTACAAATATGGGATATACAATCTATTCACAATAATAAAATGACAATTTCAGTTAATAATAGAAACATGTTAAGAAAATAGCAATATAATAACTACAAATATAATTTATTACTACATTCACTGGATGTGCTAATCAGTATATACTTGTCTCTGACATAAACTCTTAAAACTTGCCAATCAAAACGGGTATGACATGTAACTTGCTCCTCTAAATTAATATTTACTCTTCCTAATATTACACTTGCATTTCTAAGTAAAAAGTGTTGGAAACAAAGTAAGTATTAATGTGAAATCCTGCATCCTTGAGAATACAATTTGGTAATTAATATTGGTAGTAAACTAACACTGAAAAAATAATAATGATCTGCGACAATGAATTCAGTAAAACCTACATAGAAACAGTACCAAAGAAACAAAATATGGTTTTCTCCACACTACAGATGTACATGTTCTGAAGACCGGTTTTACTCAGCATTATTATTAAAAATATGATTATTAGGCCAATTAAAAAAAACTATTTTGGATCCCATCACTCAACAAACCAAACATAGGTCTTGACGCTGAATGTTTTTTTATGCTAAATTTGATTCCAAATCTTTTTTTACACAGCTTTTTATATCACTTCTAATTAAACACAATTTATGACCAATATCTAACAATGCCCTTCTTCATATATAACAATTTGAATTAAATCTTATTTAAGAATATTTGTAGTGTTTTTTTTCATATGCTTAAAGATTCATCCTCAAATGATTGGTAAATATCAATTTGTATATAATATATAACAATAAAAAATAATAAAATTTGCCCATCCTATTCAATTTAAAAATAAAAAGTGATGCAGACCAGCAATATTTCTTTAACGGACCATTTAGGAGAAACAACACACCTGAAACCTGCTTACAATCAGCTATCTAAAAATGAGTTAATGCAAATTTGTCTTGCTTTCATGCTAACAAATGTTTAGCTTCTTACTAGAAATAAGACAAAAAGTTCGGTTTTTGAAAATTTACTTTGCAATGCTTAAAGTTTACGTGCAAACAGCATTTGCTGAAACTGATTTGAACTTTTATAAAAAATCCAGAAAGTATACTGTTCTAGTGGACCCCAGACATAACAAAAATTGGCTTGGAAAACTGATAAAACTGGTAAATTTAAAGAAAAGAACCCCACCAAGAAATATGCACAAATTCAGAAGTGTCCGATTGGATAAACATAAAATAAACAGTATAGAAATATATGTTTAGAATAAAGGTTAACTATCTAAGTTTTAACTTTAGACTTATTTGCTTCAACTGTACCAAACAGAACCAAGAATAGTAAAAGCATAGCCATTTCCACATAAATAAAAAAATTAACATAATTTGATCCATTTTAATAAGTCACATATACATGTATCAGCAGCGTAAACAGGAGTTGCATGATAAATCATCATATACTGAACATAAATTAATTTCATTTATCATTCTTAACAACACATAGCCGCTATCTGTGTCTTTGGCAAGCAAAATGTTTTAGTTGTTAACTGACAATCTGACATAAAAATAGATGACTGCATGACCTTTAACAAATTCAAGGTCAATGATGAAACTTATTACTTGATTGGTCATGATTGAAAGCTAAAGAGAACCTCTTAATATATTTCAATATTATTTTACACATCAAACCTGTATATTTTTATTCTCAATGTTAAATATAATGTATAGTGATGCATAAAGATTTCCATTTACAAATTAGTACACAGGAAGCCATATTGGTAGCAATGTCATCGAGTCTATGTACTGGTAATGTCACAGATCAAATTGCATCAATAATATACAGATGTTGAAAACCACCAGAAGACAGATGAATGGGGACTGAATCAGGATTGCTTCAGTTCTCCACCTATCTTGTAGCCAGATATAATAATTTTGTGCCAGTCAATCTTTGTCCTCGTCACGGGTAACTGTCTTCTCAAGGCTTTGAAGGTCGTGTCCGACATGGTCTGGTAATTTTCAGACAGGGCCGTCTGCAGAAGAAAAATATTGGTTTAATACATAAAATATAGCAAATTAAAGAGAGAGAAACTTATTCACGGAGTTAATTAAATCATGTTTTATTTTTACATCGTATAATGGTATTAATTCTTTCTTCATTCCAAACCTTTAAATAAGACTACTGATAGTAAACATCACTATTTTTCAATAACAGGTTTCAATCTTAATTGTCACAAATATTTTTGTATAAATGGATTAGATGAGCATCAAATAAACATCAAATGCACTTTTGCTTATTCAGGGAACATTAATTTTTAAATTTATATAAACACAAACATTGTTATATTTCTTTCCTATCAGACATACCTGATATTCACCCTCGGTTTCAGACAAAATATTAACAAAACTCTTAGCTGTTTGTTGTTCATTCTACAAAAAAAATTAAATAAATAAACATGCAACTATAAAATCATTGAAATAATACATTTATTTAAAAAATAATGCTTCGAAACATAAAATATGCCATGTGCGAAGGAACTTCAATGCTGATGAAATATTAGTTTGTCTAGTTACTCTTTAAGCTACAATGTAATTCTAAGCCATCAACAATTATTCTTAGAAAATAATACCTCCTGCCCACCTAAATACATTATTTGTAATGGGAAGTGTGTCAAAAAAATTAAGTTCATGTATTACCAACAACCTCATGCTATAATAAAACAGAAATAAATCTGTTCACTGCATAAAGTTATTCTTAAAATGTCTAACATGTCAGGAGAAAAATACATGATGGAATAAATGATTCAATATCCCCCCATTAAAAAAAAAATAATAAAACAACATGGGATGAGTTAACATAAAGCAAATCATTTACTATATATTTGGGCATTAGGTGAAAAAGTGCTATTATCATCAGTGTTATGCAATGGCACGTGACAGCTGAAAACTAATTTAAATTGTGTAAAATTGGATACTTACTGATATATTCAATTTGGAACTAGTTTCTTTAGAACTAACTAACTGCACGTTTCCATCTTCATAATAGTGAACCTGTAAGAAGACATTTGACACATAAACAGGCAAATTCTACAATGTATTCTATACTGTTCAAAATCAATTTGGGATATTCAAACGTAATGTTAGGAACACCATATTTAAATAATATTAGTGAATGTTTGTTTCACCAGCTAAAAAGTAACATTTGGTTTCTTTATATATACAGGCCTGCACAAATTCAAAATATGCATAACATGAAAATAGGTTATGTAAAAACATTTGCATAACCTATTTTCATTTGCATAACCAGTTTTTAAAAAAATGAAAAAAAAAAAGTTTATTTAGCCAACAACGGTAAATCGGTTATGTGAAATAAATTTGCAAAACCAATGCACGAACGAAACGATCATGGAATTTGTGCAAACCTATATATACAGTAAAGTACTCTTACAAAGAACATGCTTAAAACAAACTACTGGATAGAATGAACTGATCGTAAAGTCCTGTTTTTTCTCTATATATTACTATTATTAGTAAAAAAAATTAACGTTTTGAGCGAACCGTGTATAACGAATTAACTTATAAAATGAACCAAATATTTTGTCCCAAATGTCAACTTCAGTGTAAATTAGTGTCTATACAGCAAACAGGAAAGAGACCTAATTGTTGTTAAAGTAATCAATCAGCTGCATTATCGACAAGGTCGGTAAAACGACCACACTTAAAACATCAATCAGTGAATGACTGCCTGTTTACTTTGAAACATGGCGTCAATTAAGGATTAAGTCTGCGAACAGTATGTTCTCGTATCAATTGCTAAATGTATTGTATAACGTCCTGTGTGGAAATAAACTTAGTCTGTCTTTGTTCGCATGTGTTAAGTTTGTTTTGCTTCATTGCAACTTCATTAACTTTTCAACGGTATCTGACAAGAAAATTGACACGTGAAACTCACGACACTAAAGTACACTAATTAGAGTTAATTAATTGGATACTGTGTTTGAGATTGTGTAACACAAATATTAGAAATTATTGAACAGTCTTTGAAAGATATGCGATCATGACGGACAGCAAATTGTGTAAGAGAAAAGCACCTAATCTTTTTCGACTCAACTGCCAACATTGCAACAGCCCTGCTGGTTATTAGATCGGCGCTCACTAAACAGATCAAAATTATCGACTTTGTTTCAAAACGTCAATGACTGACGTTTCAAAAAGTCAATTACTGAACACTTATTTTATTAAAATTGTTTTATTTGTGCTAATAAATTAACTGTTTAAAAAAAAAATCTTTTGTTTCAATTTGAATTATCCAAAATGGTGGCCAACTTTACTCTTTAGTAAAATGTATACAGCGAACTACTGCTATAATGAACCAATAGTCATATTCCCTTGCAGTTCTTTGTAAGAGTACTTTACTGTATTCACAGAATGCTTTATATATACATATATATATGTTATATTACTCGTATTTATATAATTCAATTTCTGTGATTCTTTTTTAAATTATCATTAACAGCATATTTAGTTTAAAATGCAAGTTTATTTAGAAAATGCATGTGGCCACTTATTTCACTACATTTGATCGCAAATATAGTAAATGTTTTCTAATTTTTGAAGTTGCAACGCTCTTAAAACAATGTAATTGAGTATTTAAACAACATTTTTAACACAATATTTATATTGGAAAAACAATAGAATAACATATTCCTTTGTGATGTATGTCCATCCTCATACAAATCCATAAGCAATATTTCTATGCAACTACTTTGTAAGTTAATATAGTAAAAAATAACAAAAGTGAGTTAATTATTTAAACTGACCTGACCATCTCTCCCTATTTTCACTGGCTTGTATTCATTCCATGGATTGTGCAGATGTCCCGCCTTTGTAAAAGGCAGCTCACGTCTGAAATAAAGAAGACATTTTAAATGTAAACAGAGAACAAAATAATAGTTTACCAAAATTAAATAAAGAAATCTGAATGCAGTAATTCTGACGAATGGTAATCATTGATGATCAACTCAAACCTGTAAAAAACATTTTATAAAATTAAAATGTGTTATTGTCAAAAGGCAATACTAAACTAACATGAGCGTCAATAAATAAAACAGCCTAATAATATTTCAAATGAAACTTGTAAGCAAAGTAAGGAAATATAAACATATTTTACTTTGACACTTTTGCCAAACATGATAAAAATCACAAAGGTATTTTTCATCAGGTAATGTTAACAAAACTACCTGAATGTAACAGGCGTGATACTGACAAAAAATTGTTTTCAAGGAAAGGTAATGACAGGGACGCAAGGTTTTTTTTTCTGTTTAAGTGATCAAACAAAGCCTGTTTTCGAAAAAAGCATGGAAAATGTTCGATAGACAAACCGTGCAATATGCTTTGCCAGGAATTCGAAGTTTCTCTAAACATTTTGAAAGTCTTTACCCTTGATAGTCAATATCCAACCAATCCTATTTTTCATTTTGGCATACGCTGTTGACGTTTTCCACAGAACGATATTTCCCCTCAAGATGACGGGAGCGCGATCTAGCTCAAATGGTAGCGTGTCTGCCTGTGAACCAGTCAGTCGTCGGATCGATCCTTCTCAGTGGACCCATTTGCAGTTTAAGTTATTTTCCGTTTCAGCCAGTGGTCCACAAATGGTTTATCAAAGGCCATGGTATGCGCAGTCCTGTCTGTGGGATGGTGCATATAAAATATCCCTTGCTGCTTAACAGAAGGAGTAGCCTATGTGACGGCAGCGGGTTTCCTCTAAAGACACATGTCATAATGACCATATTATTGTCGTCCAATAGCCGATGATCAGATAAAAATCGATGTGCTCTAGAGGCGTCGTTAAATAAAAACAAAACTTTACAAGATGATGACAGCGCATGTGCGGAAACTGCTGCGTTCAGGAGAATATTGCTTCATGTTAAACCCAATGAGAACAATTGGAACCAGTGAAATTTCAATGCAGCGACCACTTATGCTAGCCTGTACTGAACAGAAGAATGATGAACTGACACCACACGCATTCACACCGAGAGAACAACAACCAAGGATTATTATTATTATATATTTTATTATTATTAGTTTTATTATTTTGGCTTTTCACGGAATTCCACGATTTTGTGAAGACATTCTTGCAGAATTCTGCAATTTGGCGGAGATGTACAATGCCTGATGTAAGCAATGTTAATTTAATATAACAATTAAGTTTATATTTTATTTTTTGGAAAGAGAAGAAAAAAGACAACACTGAAAATAAAATTTATTATTTTATTAAATTGCAAAAAGGTGTATCTTCAAATCATTAATGACAACTAACATTTACTGAGACTTTTAAATTACACACACCAATACATTACTAGTTTTGTAACCTAAATCTGAAATGGTTTAATAACTGTAATCACTTTTAATGTTTTTATATTTTACTGTAATACTCTAATTAACATCAGTGAAATCAAAATCAGAAATCCAAAACATGAATTAACACTTAACAAAGAATGCGACACTAGTGTATAGCTAACCTGCAAACCCAGTCAAGTTTGAAGACACCACTCAGTGCTCTGGAACTCATTCCTGGAGGAAGTACCCAACGTATTGGTGGATGGTCCTTTGTTGACTCATCACCAATTCGAGCAAAACCTATCAAAATTATTGATAAGGAACATTTTAAAAGGGTCTATAAGTCAAACAAATAACAAGCATGTAAAACTTGAATGTATTGGGGTTTTTAATATAAATATATTTTTTAATTTGCAGTCACATTTTATAGTTAAAGGAACATATAAATGTAGACTTGATTATTGGCTATCAATTAAAAAGCCATACAAAAACACACATGGTGCGTTATAGGAGGGGCCCTCACTCCCATCTAACCACATTTTACAAATTTAAATCATATGTGACTTGTCACATCATATCACAAATTATGTCGCATTTTGGACAAATTGATTATGTACATATTCATTTTCCGTAGATGATAAGCTCCATTTTGATACCATTCTCATATCTGTATCCCTTCTAGTGACCGAGATATCGCCATATATGTTTTGGATAATTGGCAACTTTATGAAAAAGAAAGTCAGAGAAAATTAAGGTTAAACATTAATGTAGTCAAAGATAAATCTTTCTTACTAATCATCATTTAAATTTTAACATTTCTCTACCACATTATTTATAAACACTGTAGCAACTATACCAATGGTTATTTTTCATGTTCTATCATCACTTGCATTTCTAAAATATAAATGTGTTATTTTTTTTTTAGCTTGAAACACCTTTGAAATCAACAAATTGTATAAAATTATTATTACAGCAGGAAGCTTGCTAGCAATAATGTCAAATTACTAATGATCTTTCCTAAGTGTTATAAAGTCCTTAATAATGCAATAGACAAGATATTTATTGGTTTTTATAGTGTGATTTAAGATTGGAAATCAAGTGCCGCCATTAAACATGTGACCAAATTTGGCCAATCAGAGCATTAGATTCGTCTGCACATATAACAAGCACAGTTGTTTACGTTTAACATGACCTACAAATCCAATGCGATCCAATTTATAGAACATTTAATTGGAAAACTGACTTCATTTCAAAGAAGGGTCTCCCAGCCTCAGTTTAATAACAGGATTCCCTAGTTTATTTATAAAATCATGGAGAAGATGGTGGAAAAATTAAAAAATTTCATTACAAATCAGCCATTTCTCTTGGGTGTGCTTCACAAAAGTTGCTTTAAAACTTCTTTTGCCTTATATTTTCACAAAACTGATTGATAGAATACTTAGATAAGGTATTTATGAAGCTTATTAACCCATATGACAGAGGACCGAAAATCACCTAAATCTCTATTATGACTGATTCTTCAATACTAGGCTGTGCGACATAAGACCCGGTTTGATGTGATAAGTCACATATATCAAATGGATTTTTTTAATCTAGTTTGTTTCAACTGATTGGTTGAAATTGTAACAATAATTGAAGTCTGGTGAATTTAATTGAATCCCTATATATGATACACGTTTCAAATTATACCTTGAAATTTTCCACTTTCTTTAACCGAAAAGATTAGAATCACATTGTTGCTCTCCTAAAAAAACAAATGGTAACTGTTATGCTTTTCAGCAACTCATTAAAATGGTAATAAAATTATCAGTGATTAACATATACATTACAAGCACTGATTTTCTGCGATGATGGAAACATGGACAGAATCACAGAAAAACCTATCTGAAACGGAATTCCCAATTTTCTCCAAAAACATTACTCAACTCCAAATAGCGCAGTTTATTAATTAAACAGATTTTCCAGACACATTTTGGAAACAAAAATACTCAATACCTGACTACACTGATATCTGTACATGTTATGCCAAATTAATTTGGCGCAGACAACCAGTTCGTATGTTTCTGTTGATTTTTATGGAGAAAACTGGATGTTATTCAAAGATTTTCGCAAAAACCGAGAATTACCGAATTCATTGCATGGCATATTAAACAAGTTTCAATTCATTTTCTCTTCTTTTTTTTAGTGCGCACATGCCCATGTATTTTTAATGGAAAATATTTCAATGGAACACAAAATGAAATTATAAAATTTACTGTAACGGAAAAAACAGAATTTGTAATTCTGAAACAGAAAATCAGTGCCTCTATATACATGTATTAGTAACTAAAAAAATAAGAAACTGGTTGACACATAGTTTTGTAGAAACATTTTAGATAACAAACCATTTTTTAAATTGTTATTTGAAGCTACTTTAACATGACTTTTCTAAACAATTAAAATCATTATTAATGGATATGATTATTTGCTTGTTCCATACAACTCTCCAGGTATAGGTCAAGATAAATGAGCTATGTACTAAAAACTTTAAAACATTGTTTTTCTTTTTTAATTTGTGTTAAATATTTTAATTAATTGCCACAAATATTTTCATTTGTAAACAATCTTACCCGGAATGCTTGATTTAGCCTGGCCTCATTCTGTGGTGGAGTCGACCATACTCCTTTAGCTTTGGCAAGAGCAACATTTTCATGGTTGTTACTTTTGATCAGGAAGTAACGAGCATTGCGGAATATATATTTCAGCTTTGCATTGAAACCTATTAGCAAATAAATAATAACATCAGGCCACTTAACCAAGATAGATCTGCTATTTAATTAATCATTTTGACTCTTCAAAACATAAAAAATTCTTTCAGTGGAAATATGAATGTATCTATTAGTGTGTAGCGGCTGTCATAATTTTTTTTTTTTTTTTTAGAATGATATCAACATAACTCTAGAATGATATATCAATTAAAAGTATCAATGGAAAATTCACATAAATAAATGGATTTTATTAAAAATTTGTTACTTGAAATTGCAATCATATCTCTCCATTACTTTGTGGAAAGTGCTCCAGAGAATCACCATACCAAGTTTCAAAACTGTAGGAGATACTGTAAAATTATCAATATTATAATTAAATTTGCTTAAATCATTTAAAATTCATTAAACCTCAAAATTTGAAAAATATGAAAAGCCCTCTGAAATATTTAAGGATAAACAAAACAAAACTCTTGGTGGAGATAAGATTTCTAGGAGATACACATTATAAAAAGAGAAATACGTTTACAGATGGAAAACTTTGTTATCTGAAAAATTCTGCTGATAAACAACATATTGGAGCTAAAAACCAAACATTAAAAGATACACAGTATACAAAAAAACAAAACATAATACTGCTCTGAATTTTTTTCTGAATATTTTTTACAAATTTTAAAAGAATTATACTTCATAATCACATGAATTTATTCAGGCATCTGTTGAGATATTTCTACAAAATTCAGAAACATTAACTCTGCTTGCAAATTTGTATAAATAATGTAACCAATATAAAGTTCTATGAAACTTAAGTGGACAACCATATTTGAAAATAATATTGACAAATGTACCAGTCAGATGTGATGAATAGAAAGTTATTTATAGCTACAATTCAATATACAAAAATATTTGTAAAAAGACTTACGTCTTCTTTCAGTTTCACTATCACTCTTATTTCCACTTTTGTTACTCTTGAAACTGCCATTACTGATGTCACTCTTATCATCATCAATATCATCGTCATCATCATCACTTTTTTCACTTTCTTCTTCACTTTTGTCCCACTGAATAGGAGAAATCTCACGTCCATCTAATCGCTTTTTCTTTCCTTTTTTTTTCTGTGATTCACCATCTGCATCACCCTCACCATCTACAAAAAATTTATTTTAGTAAATCACTGGTAATTATTAACGGCATTTATAACAGTAATTAACTATAAGGAAAGATTCTGTTAAATGGAAGGATAATTAAATATGAGAATTTTATTAGTTTTTTAAAGTATGAAAAAAGAAACCAAATTGCTGCACCACAGGTTACTCTTTTCAAGCAGCAGGAAGGTATTTTAAGTTGACTATCAGATTTAACAAAAAACATAGTTAACACACAAACAATTTGTTGAAATTTAGGTACAAAAATAGATCACATGCTGTAAATAAAAGAATAATTGACAAAATACAGTAAGGTTAGTAAATATTTATTAAATCAGGAAAAAATAACACATCTAATATGCTGATAGAGAAGAGCAAATTGACACGAATGCAAGCAGTAGCAGATTGAAGTCAGTCAACCTGCAATAACGATCATACAAATATGTTTGCCTATCACTACATACAATACTTCAACATAATTCAACTTAAGTTAATGTTAGCTACTTTACAAACCATACTTTAATTGAACTTCTAAAAATCAGGATCAGAAAATTCTGCTTTAGATTAAACAAAATGAAAATCTCATCCCACAACCAATGGTAAGTAAAAGGTAACACTAAACATACCACTTTGGTAAAGGAATGCTTCTGCATTCAGTGGTTATTAGTGTTCTTGCTACCCTATACCAACAGCTAGAAATTGAGCAAAAATGAAAATTCCTATTTTTGTCTAGATTTCTTGGGGGTGGGTGGGAAAGGATTTTTATTGGTGCCATCATCCTTTATGTGATAAAACTTTTACATTTTATTTGCAACACACTACAGTTTATCAGAGGAAAAATAGCAGCTAAGTGGCTGCAGGGGTTGAAAAATTATTTTAAAACAGATTTGCCCAAATTCAAGTGTCACTTTTATACTTTTTCACAGTATTTTTTCACTTGTAAGTATGCAAAATACACTAAACAAATACATTAAATATGCTAATTATACTGCACTAATAAATGTATTATACTAATATCACTCTTGCTGATTTTGACCGAGGGATGTTCATAAATTGTTCAAACATGAGGGGCCAATGGTTTTATATACCCACTACACACAAAATAAAATTGCATTTTAACAATGCATGCATAGGTCAACAATACAGCAGACCCACTAGTCTTAACATATTTTCAGACTTCTTAAATTAATAACCACATAAAAATATTTTCACATAGGGAAACATCTACTTATCAAAATGTGAAGGTGATTACTAGCTTTAGGGTACATTGAAACTGGCAACAATTTTATTCACAACTGCTAAACATTTTTGCATAATAACCATGCAGAATTCAAAATATTCAGAAATCTGATATGTTTCTAATATGTATAATATATTAAATCTTCAAATGTTAACAAATTTAAATATGCTAGATACAGTAACTGTGTAAAACCATAATTTGGTAGCTCTTATGTGCTTGTATTGATTATGTCAACTTGATCTCCACTACCAACCTTTTAGCAGTGCATCTAACATAAATTCTGAGTGACGTTCGCCTTGCCATGTTTCCTGTTGGTCACCTGCCGAGACACCAATACACATTGAGTTTTGTATATTTACTATGCTTTAGTTTTAATATTCAAATTCCTGTTTATCACCAATGCCAAACATCTACAACTGTAGTTACAATGGACACCACAGATCTAATATATTAATAATCCGTTCACATAACAAAAATTATTAAATAATATAAGCTATTTAAAAAAAAGGAAAATCCTTTGTTACTGTTCTTAATTATCACAAAGGTAAATCTTTACAGTTAAAAAGTAAAGACTGATTATTACAATTCCAAAATATGTGTAATAAAATATAATCCTTCAAGACTGAAAATGAAAAAAATACAGTAAATGGTAAATTATCAATATTACTGCAACACCAAATATAACCTCCCGACAATCTAAAGATAAAAGATGCTCAGAAAATTTTGGATAATAAAATAAATCTGTTGATTCTAAAAATAATAATAATGGAAGGGAAACAAATGCAGAAAAAACGGATCAATGGATTGGATAAAAAAAAAATTAAAAAGTAAATTTAAAAGTTTTTTTAATGTACTCAAGTAGCTCTTTAATTATCATTAATATTTTAATAACCTTTCTATACAATACAATTCCCAATTTTGTGATCCATAATTACTTAGAATTACATTTACATAGTTGACATGATCCTCAAAATTCTTCTAGTTTCCATTTGTTTGTATGCAATCCAAAGAATGTAAATTAAATTGCCTACCCAATTCTCCATCGCTTTCAGTGAAATTAGATTCCTCTCCCCCTGAGCTGTCTGCCTCACTGCGTGTATCGTAACCTTGTGCCTCTCCTTCTGTTGTAGAGTGCTTCACCTCCTCTTCCTCACCACCACTGAAACTTAGGTTAAACTTCGCATCATCACCAACATTTTCTGTTCCTGCAGTGGCATCTTCCTCCATTTGCAACTCAGAAGCTGCAATAAAAAGGCTACCATTACTGATCTATATATTTCACATCTAGTCAATTATATTTTTAAAAACACAATTACATTTCAAATCTGAATGAGAAAGATATAATTTTGTTTTAAATAAAAGCAAAACCAGTAACAATAATCAGTGAAAAGTTAGGATGGGTAGTTATTAGGGAAAATATTGTCCAAAATATCAACAGTAAAGGGCCAGTCCCACTGAGCTTGCGACCATGTTACGACTGAAAAATGTAGGGAGTCGTGTGTAAATCGTAGGACTAGTTGCAGAGGTTGTGGGTGATCGCAAGAGCAAAATCAGTCGCAGCAAGGTCGATTGTCATGTTCAAAATCTCTGACCTGCAATTCCAAATCGTAAGAGGTCGCAGAGAGGTCTTACATGGTCGTACCATCAGTCGTGCATGATCGTGGGTCAATCAGTCACAAGATTGGTCATGCAACTGGTCATACCACCTGTCGATTGGTGGTGCCACCTGTCGTACGATCTCACAATTGGTAGTACGACCAGTCACCATCAGTCACAATTGGTTGTACGACCGTACGATCGGTGGTACCACCAGTCTGATCAGGCTGCATACTCTTCCCTCGACACTTTCCTTTCTTGGGAGGCATGGTGTCGGATAACGAATAGAAATGTATAAAACATCTCTCCTTTAACAACAGGTAATTCTGATTCTGACACACAATCTGGATGATGACCTGATCGATCGTATGCCTGGTCGCAGGTCGTAACGATTGATCATACGATTTGTCGCAGGTCTTCACTATTGATTGTACGATCAGTCATAGGTCGACACGACTAGTCGCACGATTACCTTCTCCAATCTTTGGTGAATTCACGACGACCTACCACCAGTCTTAGAGCAATCGCATCTTGTGACACTCATGGCGATCATTTTAAAACATTGCCGACTGGTCATAGCTTGA
Organism: Symmetromphalus regularis; assembly: GCA_032355785.1. Lineage (NCBI taxonomy): Eukaryota > Metazoa > Mollusca > Gastropoda > Neomphalida > Neomphalidae > Symmetromphalus > Symmetromphalus regularis. The sequence goes on along the minus strand of JAULBS010110060.1, from coordinate 9,883 downwards.
CCAAATCGCCACTGATCGCTCTATCAAGCAATCGTACGATCCAGTGGGACTGGACCTTAAATGAATCTGCAATCAACCATATGAAAAGTATTTATAAAGGTTAATTAAAAAATGTTCAGATTATCAACCTTTCTTCTCAGCTTCCTTCAGTTTCTCAGTTTTTGTCATTTTCTTAATAGGCTTGACTTTCTTTCCCGATGTTTTAGCAATTTTTACTGGTGGCTCTAAAATGAAAAAACACTGAATGTGATTAACAAAAATAACTTATTTGGGGTTTTAATATTACTAATTTATAACATTTGTTATTGTAAACATACACAAAAGGAACATAATTATAACATAACATTAAGGAATTTATTATGGTCAGTACTTATAAAAATGTATTTTAATTATCTATTTCAGACTTATTTTAAAGCAAGCAAACACATACTAAGATACAATTAATGAGATGAAAAAATTCCAACATAGTTAATGAATATTTACTTTTCTGTTTAATACTGTATGCATGCACATTTTCCCCCTAAATACATAGCAGCAAGTGAACTGGATAAACAAAAACATTTTTGTGAAGGAATCTCATTATCCAGTACCTGCAATGCTATCATCTCCTTCACTTGGTTCTGGTGCTTTCTTCTTAACAGGAGGCCTCTTCTTTACTGCAGTAGTCTTTTTCTTGCTTACTGCTTTGAACTTTTCAATAGCCTCTTCAAAGTTAGGTTCAGCTGGATTTTCTATAACCTTAGTTACAGCATCTATCTGTTTTGACTTGACAGGCCTTACTCTTTTCACAATCTTTACCTTTGTCTTTGAAGCAATTTTCTTTGTTTTAGCTGATGTTCTTTTTTCTTTAAGATGAACTAGAAAAAGCAATATAAAATCTTATTACAAATTTGTTTGAATTCTAATAGTTTATTAAAATGAGTTCACTGGTAATTTTCTAGGTTTATTTCTGATAGTCCCAAAAGCTACTCGTGAGTTTCAAAAAAATAAGATATGCAATTAAAATCAATGTCCAGCTTTATTTTATAGTGAATGAATTCAGAATAAATGAATTCTATTTTATAGCACTGTAAGTACACCCCACCCACCCAATTCGTTCAAGAATACCAAATATATAAACAAATTGTTTCCCCATCCTGTGTGGATGCAATAAAACAAGATTTTAAGTATTTGATAAATCACTGCTATATATACCTCAGGGGTTGACATTAAGATATTTGCACCACAGGCCCAGGGGGCCAGTGGATTTGTAAAGTTACTGGCCCCCCACAAAACTTACTGGCCCTTCCATAAAAGTTACTGGTCCCCCCTCCTCGGACATTTAGTTTTAAAACTGTGATTAACGACAATTTTAATCAATGTAAATTGATTGGCAATTACTTATGTTTATTAGATTTGTGTAGCTATCTCTAAAATTTGTATAGCGATTCGCGAGATGATAGTGAACAAAATGTACCCTGCATCAAGGACGAAAATAGTTTTCTGAAAGTGGAGGTACGGCGCATCCCCCTGTCCAAAAAGTGAAAGGATGTGTTCCCCCATCTAGCCAGGACGCACGCCATTGTGCACTTCAATATATTTGACCAAAACCACATGGTTAAGAGTTACATTGATACAATAAAGAGAAATACAAGAAAAGATTATTATTTAGGCAGTTTAGTTCAAATGTTTCTAACAAGCCATATTTGGAACAATCTTCTCCTACATATTATGTATTTATTTAACGACACCCAGCAGAAATATAAACATCGGCTATTGCCAGCAGTGGGGGTCACACTGTGGTTACTTCAAATGCTTTACATTTTTCTTTTCCTTTCCAAGGCCTCAGATTATTTTTCCACTTTTGACTTGACCCCTGACTTCCATTTTTTGGAATTGGTGGCATTTAAAATGATTTTCAAAAACGAAACACTGCCCCTTTACCGCGAGTAAAAGTAGGCATCCAAAACTGTGGCAGAGGTCATTACACAGTAGTGGAACGGAAAGTAACTAAATGTGCCGATTCGATTCAGAAGGAACCGATAACAGCTTACACAGGAGGAATACAACCTAGGAGGAATACTGTATATGAAAATATTTTTTTAGTGGCTAAAAACATTCACTATCGAGCTTTCATTTTACATTTTCGCGATCGTGTCCACCAATAATTTTTTGTTTTGTTTAAATAACATTTACCAAACCTCTTTCAGTTATAGTTTCATTTATACATTTATACACTTAGACATTCTCGGCACACTATACACGTGTTATATATATTTCCGTTAAGACATTGTATCGATTGAACACACACATATGATGGATGTGATTACAAATAGTGTTATACTGATAGTACTCAGACGTTTCTGTTGAGATTAACTAAGAATATAATTCACAGTTATTGTTGAATAATCACATATTGGCCTAATCTTTGTAAAAACAAAACTTAATACCAAATGTCGCTTATCATGTGACCGTGCTTGTAACTTGGTGCTTAATACCGTAAAGTGCGGTGTTTAATATGACTGTAATTCTGCATAATTTTGAAATGGGATAGAGGGAATACGCTTCACAAATAGTAAGATAAATATATTCCATACCAGTATAATAATGTAAATAATAAGAATTGTGATGTTCGAGATAATAATGTGTTGATGCTTTACGGTACAGTGATCACAGCAAAACTGGAAATAAGTTCGCGGCATTATCAGCATGTGCACAATTTTCACGCTATATTTTATTAGGAAAATGTTTGCATATAAGGTATCCAAATAAAGCAGATGGCTGCCAAGAAGCAGAAAAGTGACTGTGTTTTATTGGGTTTTTGAGAATTAATGACAGGGTTTGATATGATCATAACTGAGCGGTGGTCCGATGATTCAACATCTGGTGGCCCGTCGGGCCAGTATTTTATAAAACCTTATGGCCCAAACTGGCCCGACGACCTAAAAAGGGGGTGTCGGGCCATCTGGCCACCGTTAATGTCGAGGGCTGAATAGGATATTATACTCGCTTCTATTTCGCATCATATTTATGTCCCTCGTGAAATAGTTTTCATTGTTACTCGCTAAAGCTCGTGACAACAGAAAATTATTTCACTCAGGACATAAATATGATATGAAATGGAATCTCGTTTAATATCCTATAATTATCACATGGGTTTATAACATGGATATGATGGGAAGTTATAGGATAAATGTACCTACATGTGTAGCTCCTTCCTATTTAATTTTTGTTATGGTTTGGGAACTATAATAATAATAATAATCTTTCATTATTTTGTTCTATATTGGAAACCATAATACTAGTAATAATAATAATAATCTATCATTATTTTTTCTCTACTGGGAACCATAATAATAATAATAATAATAAAGACAGTAATGATAATAATAAAGGTAATGATAATTTGTTTCATCCCATTATCTGAAATATAATTTTTTTTTAGATTTGTGGTCTAAGAAATGTAAATTTATGCTCACATTTAACAATTAAAACTTTGCTGTCAATGGGCACGGGGAGCTCGTTCGAATCTTCTTCTTTGATATGATGTAGACACGTGATGGTTTTGCGATTGTGCTTTCGATTCAGCGTGAGAACAACAGACGATGTGAGGTTGAAGGTGCTGTCGCTATTGAAAACAGTGTCTTCACTATTTGATTTGACTCGAACACCATCCAGCAGCCACCAGATCCCACCATAAATTGGATAGACGGAAGCTATTCTACACTTGAAAACCTTCTGGTCTCCTTCTTTACTAACCATTGATGTCAAAATCTGTGCGTGCCCTCTCACTGTTAAAAGCAACAAAAACACATGCTAATGTTGCTGCTGAACTGCATTTCTGTTGCCAAATGGTGTTGCATCAGGGCCGGATTTATAAGGTGGCAAATGCCCCAGGCCCCCCTACCAGAGGGACCCCCCAGAATAAGAATTTCCTTTATTAAAAAATGTAATAATTATAAAATTAGCTCCATTCATTTAAGTTTTTTGTTTTTTATTTGTCATGTAATTTAATTTCTATGTTGAGGGAGCCCGACTTGAAGTGCCCCGGGCCCCGAACTTGAAGTGCCCTGGGCCCCGCAAAGTTACGGTTCTAGCTGTTACCAATAGCATACACTACTACTATTACTACTACTACTACTACTACTACTACTACTACTAGTGCTACTACTACTAGTGCTACTACTACTACTTCTGCTGCTGCGACTGCTACTACTGCTATTACTGCTGCTGCTACCACTGCCACTGCTACTACTACTGCTGCTACTACTACTGCTGCTGCTTCTACTACTTCTACTACTACTACTACTACTACTACTACTATTTACATGTATTTATTTAACAACCTCCCAGCACAAAAGTATTGGGGGTCACACCATGGTTAATTCAAACATAAATACATTTTTTCCAAATATATATACAAATAAATCAATAATATCAAAATGTATACACAATATATTAACGAAATAAACTAAGACCATGAAAAAACTAATTTTCTGTAAAAATCGGTCACCTTTAAAAACTTAATAATAAGCTATGGGTGGAATCGGAATGATTCTACCACACCCTCATTAACAAACACATTATTTCTAACAGGCTGAAGGTGAAGACAATCCACCAAAATATGATGCACCATCAATATACACTGACAGTGCTAACAATGAGGTGGATGGTCCCTTTTCAAATGAAAAATATGAGTTAAATACATATGACCAATACGAGAACGAAACAAAATTTCATCCTTTCTTGACTGTCTGTAGGAGGACTGCCAATCTCCCAAGACCGGCTTTATAGAATGAAGTTCGTTCGCTCTCGCATTGTCCCAATCACCCTGCCAGTTAGCAAAAACATACCTGTTAATTTCAAATTAAAAATCAGAAAAGTGATACCCATGTTGGAACGAGGCAAATTCAAGGCAGCCTTGGCAGCCAGGTCTCTCTTTTCATTACCCCTAATGCCAACATGACTGGGTACCCAACAGAAAACAATAGTCTTTTTGGAAGATAAAAAAACACACTTTCATATCACCATCCCAACCAAAGGATGTCCCAGCTTCATATTATGTAAAGCTTGGAGACACGAAAGTGAGTCTGTAAAAATAACAAATTTGGATGCATCTGAAGTTTTAATTTTGTTCAGTGCATCAAGAATTGCCTGAATTTCGGCAGAAAAGATAGAAGCCGAATCAGGCAATCTCTTGGAAATTGTATTAGATGGAAACACTGCAGCACAGGCTACAGTATTTCCATCTCATGATCCATCAGTGTAAACATGAATGTAATCACTAAATCTGTTTTTGATTTCCAAGAAATGCTGTTTGTAAACAAGTAGATTTGTACTATCTTTTTTCAAATCCATCAGATCAAACAAAATAGTAGGTGATTTTATATACCGTGGTGGAAAAACAAAACATGTAGGTGTTTCCATTATGTCACAGAAAGTGATTTTGGAAGCAGTTAAAAACTGCTTGATGCGAAGACCAAAAGTAGGAATAGCATTTGGCTTTGCATCAAACAACTTCACATATTTTCCTTCAAACACCAGGTCATGAGCAGGATGTTTTGGTAAAGATGTTTAGCTTAGATGGAACTTTGTTTTTGCAGAGTATTTCTGTTACTACTGACAGCAATTACAATTCATGCCAGGCCAATTCCAATCTGAAGTTTTACCTACAGTACTATTTAGGAGATAAACATACTCTGATTTCATTTTAGGATATTAAAACAAGGATAGCATTTCTCTAAAATGTCGCGCAATTAGAATCTTTAAAGAATAAAACGATTAAAATTGTCTGGGGTAATACATATAATATCAAACTCGTTACCATTTATTATCAAGTAAATGTGATACAGCCCTGTTGGCGTTGAGCCAGTAACTCCATCAAGGGCTCATGATCTTTTAATAACTTTATAAATAAATTATGTAATTTGTATTATGTATTGTTTGTTTTTTTAACCATTAACGTCACCATTTCTGGCTGAAATTTCTTGTAATGGAGATTCCGCCGAGATACCACATGAGATAACCTACAACTTACCAATGGCTCATGATCTTTTTAATAACTATGGTATATAAATAGATTATTTAATAACATTATTGTTTGTATTGTGTTAAAATGTTTAAACAACGTAATTTATTTTTTGTATATAGAATAAGAATTAATGTATATTATTTTGATTTACTTTCGTATTTTTTTTATCGGATGCACTTCATTTTTAGAATTATTTGACTGTTATTTACCTATTATGACACTGTGTGTGGGTGTCCAGTCAGTTGTTTTGTTTCGTTTTAAATATAGTACAGAAACGGAAGCCCATGTCTAAACAGACATCAGACTGGAGCAGCACACATACAGACAGAACACCGAACTTACACACAAAGGCGATATTTCCAAACTTAAAATGATATTATAGGGTGTCCAATAATTGAACAATTTAAAAGGTAGCCTATAAGTAAAATAGGCTGCTATTTTTAAACTTTATGTAAAAAGGAAAAGTTAGATTTATTTAACGACACCCAGGACATAGTTTAATGATATTAGGTGTCGAACATACGTTATGTGATGCGTGGCCTACAGAAAAAAACAACTGCTGCTGTTTTATGGGATAGTTTGGAGGAATACGGACCAAATGCATGTCTAGTAATATTTCGCTTTTGATTTCCCAACCCCTCAAATCTTGTTATCACTGTTTCCACAATTATACTGTTCTTGTAACATACTCTTTGATTGAAGGTTAACTCTTTTGATTTGTTTCGTCTGTTACAGAAATCAAGATCGTCAGCAACGCAAACTCACCTCTGCAGCACATAGAACATTACACAAACCGAAAACAAAACCTACACACATTCCACACAAACAACAGACACACACCCTCCACGCGCCCTCGCATTTCCCCACATTACCTCCACCTATACCAGACTGCGCACTACCATACACTCCACATACACCAGAACCTACAATGAAGATGTTAGCGGGATTTCTGCAAATGTCCCCACGGAGTTGGCAGGTCAGATTGAGTACTGGAGAGAGAGAAATTACATGCTTGGCGATGCCACTCTTGTGGATGTTTTTAATTCTTAAATTTCTAAATGCAGCAGAATATGTAATAGTACACAAACAGAAAACCCAACCAACACACAAAGGCGATATTTCAAAACTTAAAGTGATATTATAGGGTGTCCAATAATTTAACAATTTAAAAGGTACCATTTTAAAACATTATGTAGAAAGGAAACTGTTGATTGGTTTCGTCTGTAACAGAAACGGAAGTCCAGTTTCACGCAGGCAACCCAGACAACACGGGAATTGAGCAGCATGTATATGCAGACAGAACACAGACCACCCCCCCCCCCCTTGTATATCACATCATTATTATTGCTTCTTTTCAGACTATATTTTCATTAATAATCTTCTTGATGTCGTTGCTAGTCATATTCATTGTTGTTAGCAAAACAAGAAGTTGCGTTGTATGTAAGGTAAATAGACCCCCCCCCCCAAAAAAAAAAATTCAAAAAAATTAATGAAATAAAATTATTATATTTATTATTATTATTGCTACTTTTCACTTTTGTTAATAATTGTCATTCTTCAGTGTTATTTGCTGGAATTTTTTAATGTTTGAAAGTAACTTTTAAATTAAAATGGCAATCCTTTCAAAGAAAAGAAGGAAAAGGAGGTAACTAAAAAATTCTATATTTTGAAACGGTTTTATAAATGTCAGTTTTGGAGGACTGCCACTTTGTACAAAAAACATGTTTCTGCTTTAGTAATCTGGCAATATGCAACAATTCTAAAATGAAAAATTAAACCATTAAAAGAATTATTACGTACATGCATGTGACTGACAATACGTGACTTGCATGAAAATTTGTTGTCGATAGAATGTGGAAAATCGTCGACATATTTCACAGAAACAAAAATGAAGTTTGTTGTAGCTAAAAGTCTTATTAAAATTAACCAATGATGGTGGCGTCATGTCTTGTAAAACTGAGATTTACAGCAAACATGATTAATAGTTTAATGAAAGGAAATGATTGTTTAACGACACCTCAGCACATTGTTTATTCAGTTACTATCAGGTGTCTAGCATGTTATTTTATGACACATGGTCTTTAGAGGAAATCAACTACCACCACATAGGCTACTCTTTCCGATTAGTAGCAAGGGATCTTTTATATGCACTTTCCCAGACAGGACAGCACAACCTTTGATAAACCAGTTGTGGACCCGTTGAGCCGATATCGAGATTAAACATTCTATGCCTAGACTGAGTTTTGATCCCAGGACCTACCAGCTAACCACCGATGCGGGTACTGTCATAATGAACAAGATAATCTTAAATTTAACGTTAGATATAAAGAGCTTAAAAACAAGTGCAGTTAACTTATATTTACTTCATTCGGTTGATTTACTTCTCATGTTTTAATTAGGTATGAATATTTAAAACAGATGTGTCCCCAATTCCGATCACAAAGTTAAGTACTTCATAATTATTCGTAAGACGTGTTAAATTAGATATACACAGTTCCCTCAGATTAAAAAAATTTTAAATTATTTTTTAAACACACACAAAAAGGTGTTTATCCATACCAGGCCACTTGAACACTGAACTGGAAAATAAATTCAACGGAAATGCTCGACTATTGTGGAATCGCACTGGTCATTTCTTTTTTATAAGAAGAAGAAAAAAAACCCCTCACATATATACATAAATCAGTGTTAAAGTCAGCCATGCCAAGTCTTATCCATGCTCCTGTGATGACAGATCTATTTTACGCAAAAGTTTTCGAGGACTGCCACCTTATAAACAGCACAAGGAGGCACCAAAAATGTGTTAGAATGAGCATAACTCAATGGAAATTTTCGAGACATGGTCTATAGCCTCCATAGGATTTTGAACCACTCTCGTCAGCTTGAGAATGCAACCACTGAACCATTTGTCTAAAACCAGTCAATTAAAGCTCTCTCGTCAGCTTGAGAATGCAACCACTGGACCATATGTCTAAAACCAGTCAATTAAAGCTCTTAAAATAACATAGGGAGCAGCATTAATTGTCATACACCATTATAATTTTAGTGCGCAATGTTATTATTTAAATTCATATGAGATACTAATCAATTAAAGCACTTAAATTAGAGAGCAACATTAATGGTTACACGCCATTACAATATTGGTGCGCAATGTTACTATTTTCAGTGTTCCGTCATGTTAGTGCGGTTCGATTTATTTTCAGTGTTCCGTCATGTTTGTGCGGGTCGATTAATATTCATTGTTCACCTCTTGACTAACTATATACTGTTGGACAGTTTTAAGTAAAAACAAACACGTTTTTCACAAGGAAACTGTACAATGGATAAAACGCGAATGTTAATGAGACATTTATACACGAAAGCCATTACTCACCACTTTTTGACGCTTATGTCGCAAGATGAAGACAAGTATAGCCGCTCTGACTGACATTACATGTTTCTGACTAAACTACATATAAGAGGGGGGAGACGTCGGTATTTCCTTGGCTAACGCGCAGACGCAAACATTAAAAAACGCCAGTGAGGTACTTCAGCGAGCAGACGCCAATGCTACATCATTGGTAAGGCCGCATACTTTATCAACGTCACTTGCATCATCAGTCCTGCAGACCCACTTTAAAATGTGCACACCTAGCAATAGCCAACAATGAAGTACCTTACAGCTTTACTTCTGGCGATTTTCGGTAAGTGTTAATATATAGAGGCTATTTCATGGTTTTTGTTGAATACGATTTTTATGTCAACGAGTAATGTGCTAAAACTCATAGTTTCACGAATTGCGAAGCAATGAGTGAAAATGAGTTTTAACACATCACGAGTTGACATAAAAATCGTATTCAACAAAAACCATGAAATGGTCTATTTATTATATAC
>JAULBS010110049.1:0-15170 GCA_032355785.1 Symmetromphalus regularis | reverse complement strand
TCAGATTAACTAAGAATATTCATAATTATTGATGAATAATCACATATAATCTTTGTAAAAACAAAGAAAACTGAAATTCGCGTTTGTACGAAATGTCGAAAACTTGTTGAATGTATTAGGCATTTACAAAAAGGTGTTAATAGCCAAACCGGAAAAAAGTTTGCGCGTAATTGAATTGTCGGCACTATCAATATGTTTGCGATTTTCGCACTAAATTTTATTCACAATGTTGGTTATTATTTTTTTGCTTATACAGAGTACTTTGCTGAAATGGGTAGGTGACGATTTAGTACAAACAAATGCGTCCCATGTGGTTGAAATACGAAGAAAATTCGAAAGTTGAAGTATGATTTAGTATCTGCAATAAAAAAACCACTTTATTCTTTAAAACTAATATTTATTTATTTCAATATAAAATTTTATAAATTTCAAGTTTAATTTGGTGACAGGCACGTTTTCGTTTTTTACCGACACAAATTGACTGACATAGGATAATTTAACAGGCAAGTCTCAAAAATTATTTCCAGGCTTGCTCAGTTGATAACTAAAAACCTTTTAAACATTATCTTACTATTTTAAAGATGTTTTATAAAGAGTAACTGTCAATGAAATAAAACTCTTATTGCCAGGAATTGGTTTTGTTATGCCAGTGAACTGTGAATAAGGTTATTTTTCTTTTAAATCTAATACAGTAACTGGAAGTCTTATTTGTTCGTGTTTATGGTCATTAGGTAACCCAGTATTGTAGAAGTCACATATAGTAGGGCTGCATTCAGGATGAACTTGCTAGTTAAGGTCGTTTCACACTTACGCTGAAATGAAACCGAAAATAAACAAACAAAACATAGAATCCTTTAAAGGTATGAGGGCTTTCACACATAGCCGAAAATGAAATGAAACTGTATGCCAAAATGAAAACATACATGATTTGGATTTCTAATTATTTCTGTTTCGGCAGCCAAAATAGCCATAGTTGCCAAGGTCTGCAGCATCACACACACTCATATATATCACCTTGTGTGTTGATCGTATGTAAGTAATTTAGTCATGGAAGCCATGAAAGGTTTGTCAAGTGACAAGATTGAGACAATAATCCTTGAAATAGAAGACAACACCTTTCTTTGGGACAAGACCCAGAATAACTTCAAAGATCAGGAACTGAAAGAAGTTACCTGGAACAAAACGGGGTTAACTGTGGAGTTACCAGGTTAAATATCACTGCATTCCAATAGTCTGTGCAAAGGACATGTCTTTTCACCAAAATAGTATTACGTATTGAACAAACCAAGTATTTCATGGATTTCATTCATGTACATTAAGAAGAATAGGTTCGTATGTGAAAGGTCTGCCAAAAACGAAACAATCCAAATCAATGTCATTTTGTTTACAGTTTCGTTGCGGCGTTAAGTGTGAAACAGCTTTTAGACTAGATTTTGCGGTTCATGTTAAACCCAATGAGAATGTTTGGTACCAGTGAAATTGCTATGTAGCGACCTCATATGCTAGACTATCCTGAATGCAAGGCAGTATTTATAATATCATAATAGAGGTATGTTTTAATTTTCATTTTAGATTGACATCACATGATTGAATAGTGATTTTGAAACTGCCGGATGATGTCTGTCTTCAGAAGTGATCATCATGACTTGATAATCCTAGACCGTAACAGTGTGGGAACTGTCACCCTTAATGATGCCATATTTCAGCTATTGTTCAATCTCTAGCTGTGGACACTACATTCCCAACTGTCTGTGATATATTACATAGGAAAAATAGCTACACATATTTAACAAATATTTAGCAGGGTGTAGCCACCCTTGTCTAATTTTTTAAATAAATAATAGGGTCAGCTACATTTCAAGATGAAGTATATTTAAGCTCATTCTTGGGTGGTTAGAAAATATGTTAATTTCCTACCCAGTTTAGGCACATATTTTTCTTAATATGTTTAACTTGTCAATCAACTCAATGTTTAAAACAATGATATATTTTAAACATGCTTATAATATATTAAATACAACATGTCAAGCATATATATATATATAAATAACATATACATGTTCTATATATATAAATCTAGAATAATTAAGTAACACATGATTTATGCTCAGAGCTGTTCCAGAAATTATAATGTGGGAGGTGGTGTTAAATAAAGCTTATTAAACAAACTTCCATTCATTATCAAGTTTATGTTCTGAATGAAAAAAAGTATGTGACAAATTAAAATAATTTCATTTGAAACATAAAGTGGATAATAAATAGTAACAATTTAATATTACATTTTGTTACTTCCACTCTCTTTTTCTCAAAAATGCTTCACTGTTCTCATTATTTAGCCTATAATAAAACCAGACCTATTTTATGCATATTGCAGCATCATGGAAAGATGAAACATCAAATTGGATATATTTTGCATTCATTTTGATTTTCAAAGAACCAGCAATTTGGTTGGTTATAATGGCCAACACTATCCAATGAAATAATAGGCTACTGGTTTCTTGGTCATTTTTTAATGAGAAATTATGATAAATATTTCCTTGGTTATGAATGACCAGTGGGAAATAATTTCTTTAATGGATTAGTGGTTAGAATAAATAGCACTACATGTATATTAAAATACAGTTACTTTGTGGGAAACAAAGTATGTGGTGTGGCCCCATTGTAGGGCTAACTCTGCTCATTTAAGAACGGCGTTAAAGTAGATATCTGCCTCTTTGCCAGTATTATACCTAACATTAGTAATAAAATGTTTTTTTAAAAAGATAAAATTTCTAAATTATCTATAAAATGTACAAAAAAAAAAATGAAAGAAAACTAAACATTTGTTTTTTAATTAAAATAGTTACAAAAAATATATATATTTTATCACATTAAAATAAAATCTAATAATGTTTTGTTTTTTAAAACATTGTAATTGCTGAATAGGGAAGTAGATTAATCCTTGCTTACCATTGAAACATTTCTGGAACAGTCCTTATTATGTTTTAACATCTGAATGCTGAATTTTTCTGTGTAAGCAAGTTTGTGGACCTGTGATAACAATTGAAGCATTCTAGCACCAGCATTCGTGTTTTTATGTTAATTGAGAAATTACAGAAATTGTGATATTTAACCTTGTCTCAATATTGTCTCAACTAGCAATAAAGTTTAGCTCCATTGTTACTTTTAAATGATTACTTTTAAAGCATGATGTTAAAAATTGTGGTATTTAACATTGTCTCAATATTGTCTCAACTAGCAATAAAGTTTAACTGCATTGTTCCTTTTAAATGATTACTTTTAATGCATGACTTGGAAAATGATTCCCAGTTTCAGTAAGAATGCATGTGACGTGGGTATATAGGCTGATAACTATCATTGTCTGTTTACTTCATTCAATGCTTACCCGATTCTGTCCATGTCTCTTTGATGTCAGACTGCTGAGTAATTTTTATGAGCATTTTAAAATATAATGTAATTTTAATGGTTTGAGAATAATTTCCTTTCTATGCAAAAACATACCATCATATATGTTTACAAGTTTTCCATTTAAGACATCTCTGTATCGTTAACTGTAATGTGTATATATTCTGAACTGTAATATGTATATATTCTGAACAGTAATATGTAAATATTTTGAACCATACTACCATAGTGTTTAGAAAAGCTCTCTTTCTTCTGCTGGTCATAATTTGTTTACTTTTGTTTATTTTGACATGAATGTAATACTATATCCATCTCATTGTTTGTGTTTATTCTGTTTTAAATGATAACCAACCACAGTGTGCTTCTTGAATGCATAACTTATTTTTGTTTAGCTTTTTTCTTTCCATCTTCTTAGATTATGTTTGTTCTAATTATATATCACAAATCTCAGGTAGACAGTGTCTTTGAGGTGAAGGCTTTATGTATTTATTTACACTGGCTCACTTATCTTCTCATTTTCTTTTATTTTGCATTTGTTATACACTCACTTGGACTTCTGTATTGTGTGAACACAAAGTTAAAATTAAATAATTTTAGATTAGTCAGCCATATTTTTTGCCATAGATAATTAATTAGTGTCATCAATTGGTAAAGCCCTCTAGTCAAATCTTGTTAGGAATAAATGCTTACATTGGTTTTGTTTCTTATACATGCAAATTGGATGTCTGAATTGTGTTGGTGCAAAAGAAACCGGTTGATTACTATAAGCTGTACAAATTGACAATGTATAGTTTGCACTTTATTCTTGTCAAAGTATCTGAATATAAAAATTATTTTATTTTTAATAATGGATAACATTTTTAAATTCATTTAATTGTAATGTCCATATGTTTTATGTGCACATTTTGACAACTATATGCAACAATCTGTTAAAAAACAATAACAATTTATCATCAAATTAGCTGGTGAATTTGGTGCCAAAAATTGAAGACTATTTCCCACTAAACTGAGTCAGCTTCCAGTGTTGTAAAGCTTTTATCAGTAAATGTGTGTGTGGTTCTTTTTGTTTTTATGTAATAACTTAAAGTACGTGTAGTTGAAAATAATCATTAAAACATCTATATTTTACTCTGACCCCCCTTACTCCACTGCCCTACAACACATTAAGACACTACAAATATAATATAGACGGACCAAAACATTCTTGTTTCAACTTGCTCTGTGATTCCAGAAGAGCTTTTCAATGAATAACCATTTTTGTTTTTGTACAGTAGGAGCATATTAAATCATTTCTCATATTGAAGGGATGAATTTTTTTTTCAGTTTTTTTTTTTTTTATAAACTGAAAAAAAATGTATTTTTTATTATTATTTTTTATTATTATTGCTTATAAATATTATAGTGAAATGACACTACTAATAGTGATTATCAACCGATATAAAAGTCTGTGATTTGTTCTGTTTGGTCTGCAGTAAAGTGAGTGTTTTTTTTTAATTAGTTTATTTGAGATCTAATACATGTAGCTATGAGTAAAAACAGTGTGCTGGGATGCAATTCAACAAACATTGTTATAATATGCTAAACTTATTTTTTAAACAAGTGTTTGTCAGTATGTGTGAAAAGTATATTTTGAAAAGTTACTGAAATTGTATATATTTAACATGCTTTTCATATTTTAGCAAAAATCTATCCATGTTGGGCAATAATTAGGGGTTGAGGTTTTATGTTTTTGGGGGTTTCTTTTTTTACTTACAGGTCTTCATTAAAACAATAATTTAATGTGCTTTTTTTCTTTTATAAATATAGTAATGTTTGTAATATGTGTACTATGCAAATTATTTGTGTGGATTGAATATTGGATATGTTTATTTTACATTGGAATCATGTGTATTTGTATATAAACCAATGTAAGTGACAGTGTATGTAGATTTATTTTTTCTCACAATGTGAACTGAATATTCCTGGTGTTGGCAATGTTATGAAGACCATTGCATTATGTTTTATTACCATCCTTTTACTTTATCCTTTAATCTTATTTTTTATTTTAATTATTCACAGTTGTTTTCTTCCATTTTATTCATTGTAGTGTTACTAAATTTTGAACTTTAAATTATTATTTGTTTTATTGCTCTATTTTTAGATTATTTTAAAAACAATATTTTAAATAAGATTTTTATATTAAAATTGTGATACATTATGTATTTAACCTTGGATCACTATAATAATGCTACCTTATATACCCCTTATTTATCAAAGTTGATAATTGACTTACTTTGCACAGAATTGAGACTAGAAACTTGGTACTTGGTCAGTTTATATTAGTAAACAGGGCCATGATCATCCCAAAATAGACAATTTATCTTGATGATAGACACATAAAAATTCAGTGATCAGCCAACATGCATTACCAACATTTTAAAAAAATTTTCATTGTTATCACAAAATAAAGTGACCTAATTCATACAGCAAAGTGATAGATACTTGATAGTTAGGTAATGGTCGTTCCAAAATAAATTTTTGGCCTAACTGATATTGTAGTGTGAATTAGTAGAAATGAGATTTAAACTGTTTAAATAACTAATTTCAAAAGTTGTGTCTTTGACTCCCCACACACCACATACACCCCATATTGTTTCAAAACATGTTAAAGCTGCTTAAAGCAAATATTTGTCTTCTATTTCAGAGATGCATCCTTGAAAGCATAATTTTCTTTGATGATATATTTAAGGCTGGGTCATACATATTCTTTTGTTTTTGGTTTGTTTGCATAAAACATGTCTGTGATATAGAACTTAGTATACTTTTTAATAATATCTGGTAAATAATAACCACAAATGAAAAAAACACTAATGTACCTGTATCTTTGTGTGCGTGTGAAGTGGAATATATTTTTATTAACAGAAACATGTATTATATATTACATGTACTAGATACAACAGACATCTCATGCGTATGTAGCATATCTTTCCATCTGAAGATAATAGGGAAAAACAAGTTTTAATCAAATAAATGGCGCAAATGTTTGGAATAATATTAAATATTTTTGGTATTTGTCAGTTTTTTTCATATGCCATTAAATTTTGGTAAATTATGAATTTAAAATTTTAAATATTAAGTTTTATTTATATATAATGTTTAAAAGATAGTCTATTTTCTTATTTTTATTGCACATATTATTCCATTCAAAACTTCAGTGGTTTGGTAATTTATTCTTGCATGGTGTGCTATCTTTTAGTAAAGAAAGTTTAATTTAAATTATTATTATTAAAAACCCCATCAAATATGTTAGTTAAAGTTTAAAATAGAAGTCCAGTTATTCAAAAACAAATTATAGAAAATTAGTATACTGATTCACAACTTTTGTTGATTTGTTTTTCCACAGATGTATGTTACTGATACATTTTTTGGTAATACGAATTAAAAAATGTTCATATAACAAACCATGTTATTACAGAATACAAAATGACCTATCCTGTTGTTATTTGATTTTGTTATTCACTTACTACATGGAAGTAATTTTAATTTCATCAGATGCAAAGAGCCTATGTTGTATTAACAGACGGTGATTTTTCTGTTTGTTAAAATACTATTATTTATTTAATGACCCCCCAGCACAAAAGTAAACATCGGCTATTGGGGGATTTGTTAGAAATACTGCATATGAATACACAATATATAAAATATACCAAAATTCTCAGGAAATTGTGTAACAGTTTAAAAAAGAGATCAAGGGTTTGTTGAGTTTTGGAAACGTGCAGTTTGCCAACATTTTGGAGAAAATAAATAATTATTTATGCTGGTAATATAAAACGAGTAGCCTAGTTCAAACTTGTACCATAATTCTCAAGTTATTTGATTAAAGTGCATACTGTAACACTTGGTAATTTTTCATATATTTGTGAAACGAAAATGAGAAGTATTTATTTCCACCCGTGAAAAAGGTTAGCAGTATCATGTTAAAATATCACATGTCTGTCAGTACTAGAAACAATTCATGTGCATAATTTCCACATAACTTTGTTGTAATTTATACACCGCAATAGAGTGAAACTAATTAATATTATATTAGTTATAAATCTATTGCAAACAATTTCTGTTTTAGCATTTGCTTTTAAGCATTCATTTATTTGATTATTAAATAGTTGCCTTAGTTTAAAAAATGTTATCAAATACTTTTTACGTGTATCAAGCACCTAAGCATGTAGAAATATTAATTACTTACTAAAAACGCGTTGACTGCTTAAAAAATGCCATTGCAACATATTTTAGTTAAAAATTGTGTTTTCTTTATTTACCTATTTAATTTTTTTATTAATGATTTCAGATATTTGAGATGAAGCTTGTATTTATTTGGAATAATCCAGTGTTTAAAATATTGAATTAATATGGGACTGTACCACAATCATTTAATGTTGTCATTGGCACAGTTATCATCATTCTGTAATATTTGGTGTCAACATATTAAATAATCAAATGAAACCATAGTTTGTAATATTTTTATGTATAGCTGCTAACACTTTTGCCTAATGTTTGACATCTAACCGCCAATGATCAATAAATCAATGTGCTATAGTGTTGTCCTTTAACAAAACAACACTTTACTTTTACTTTCAAGTATAAGAGTTAAAAATGCAATGTTTCATTTTCTGGATTCAAAATTCTGCACCTATTTATCCTACAAATCAATATTATATGTTTTGTATTAATTCATATTAATCAATAATAATGCACAACACATGCTGGTTAATGGCAAATTGAAACTGATCAAAGTGCAGAAGTAATTCAATAGCACTGCAAATTGCAAATTGATGTGCAAAATGTTGAGGACCGCTTCGTTATAATACATGCAGGAAGAAGCTCAACTTCTATTGATTACTTGTGACTTTATTTGGAGTGCTCTCACTTGAGTTTGTTGATGCGTATTTGCCATTGTTCATGTATTTACTGCATGTAAATACTTACAAATTAATCATTTTTAAAATCATATCTTTGGACAAGATTTGAGTCCAAGCATTGCAATAAATGAATGAATAAGCTATGCAATTCATGGCTAATGTAATATTTTAATATAATTATTAATTTATGGCACTTTTCTTTTTCTGGATTATGGCTTTTAGAAGTAAGATTCCCAAATTAAGTAATGAAATAAAAAATAAATATATTATTTTGACTTGCAGAAAACCATTGACTTGTTACAATTCCAAATGTCATCTGTATGCTTGATTGGTATAGAGAAGACATTAAAAAAAATTAAATATGCCTTTGTCAAAATATGTAAATTCCCAAGACTAACATTTTCATTTTGTATTCTATGATGTAATTACCAGTTCTAATGTAATTGGTGAGAAATGTAAAATGCAACTGGACCAAAATGGAATGTTACTGCCATTCCATTTCTGCCAAAATGCATGTCGGTGGATATATATTATTATCCAACATAATAAAAAAATGGAATTATGATCGTATAGATATTTTATTGTCACATTTATCATCAAGGTGTTTTTGGCGGTCTTCAATATATCATTTGGGAAATATTTGCACCAAATATGCCAGGGTATATAAATATAGAAACTTTAACAAAGTTTCAGATCTAATATATGCAGCACTTTTATTTTGTATTGAACAAAATGTGACCAACATCACAAGATTGTATTCGTGACAATATTTTTTTAAACAAACAGTATCTGCAGTATACAGATTCTTTATCCAAAACTGGTTTCAGACAAAACAGAGAAGAAATTCTGAAGACCATTTTGGATGAAGGAGCTTGCACACTGATGGTACATGATTTAGACAAGACAGTATTTTAACCATTCCTATTCCAACCTCATTGTGTGGGCTTTTCATAAAAGATGGAATATGTTTTGAAATGCTTAGTATAGGTCAAGAGCTTTTGACAAAATTAACAAACATTAAAAATAATTAGTAGACATCTGCATTTTCAGGAAAGCTCCAGAGAACCATTTCCATACTGTCCATGAAGTTCCACACATTCCACCCCATGGCATTTTCGAAATTCATGATGGTGACAATCACAAATTACTTTAAATAAGAAAACAAACTCGATAATAAGTCTTAGAAGTATTTTCACAGTTGTTTTCCTCAGTGTTCCACTTAGCTGACGTCAGCTCATTCCCCTAACTGTTAAATGGCATGGTATGCTCTAAAACTGATATTTGGCAGATGTTGAAGTTGGGTTTAGAGTGATTCCATTCTTAAAACAAGAAGAGGATAAGATGTTATGTGGTTAGCTCAGATGTGATATAGCAATGTTTGAATTGCTAGACACATTTCTCACTGTCCACGGAATCAGTGGGATATTTACGTTATTTTTTCTTACAACTTGAGAACAGAATTATGCTACTCAGACATTTGGGTATCTATTAATTTAGATATAGCTACTGATGACAAGAAAAAAAGAGAAGAATGCATGCATTTCTTGTTTTCATACAATTGATTGAATTGTGGTTTAATAACACTTCAGCACAAAAATAAACATTGTCTTCATCTTCATACAGATTAGAGTGTTTAGAGCATCAACTGTCAAACCACAGACCATCTAAACCACTACCACCTGACACATATCAACTTGACCTAACGTTTGACATAAAGTGAAAACCAAGTCTAACAAGAATCTCATTCAGATCTGGTTTTTAAAAAAAGTTAATCATTTCTGTTGTTTGACAGAGTAACTGATCAAATAAAACAGTACATTCACAAAGTGAATGCGTTTGAGATAATACCTTTTCAACTACAAAGCAGAATAGATTGTTAAATCCTGAGATGGGTCTTT
Organism: Symmetromphalus regularis; assembly: GCA_032355785.1. Classification (NCBI taxonomy): domain Eukaryota; kingdom Metazoa; phylum Mollusca; class Gastropoda; order Neomphalida; family Neomphalidae; genus Symmetromphalus; species Symmetromphalus regularis. The sequence goes on along the minus strand of JAULBS010110049.1, from coordinate 4,972 downwards.
GTTAATAAATAGTATAATCTGAATCTTAATTTTCTCATGATCGTTTCCATTTACAGCATATTAACAAAAGACACCCAATGAGAATTTTTTTTATACGATTTTGGGACAATCAGGAGAGGCACAGTGATGTCTGTGAATCTCCAGATGTGGAGTCAATACATTTTGATTATTACTTTACCAGAATGACCTGTCAAACGAAATCCAATGTGGTGATCATATTGCATTAAAGTAATCGTAAGTGCCTGAAAATTGTTTTGAATTGCTTCATTGAATCCTTCATTTAAGAATTGAACTTGATAATGTTTGAGGTTCATGGAAGTATGAACCGTAAAACAGCTTTACACACTGTATGAACGGCGTAGCGCATAAGCGCGGAGCCGTTCATATCAAAGTTCATTTCTTATAATTCCAAATATATAACTGTCATTAATATAAAGTTTTTTCAAATAAAAATCGAACTCTTTTGTCCAGCTATTTACTATTTCATTAAAGCGAAATTCATACACAACTTCAGGGAAATCCCATCCGTGAGATTCGGCTTTTTTCGTCAAAAGCCGAATGAGAAGATCGTTTTTTTACATACAAAAATACCGATTCTTCACAATTATTGCATTATATGTCAATATTAGCCAGGCACATTCATAATTTAACATAAACAAATGACGTTAATAGTTCTTTAAGTGAATGTAAACGATAATATCAACACATAAAATGATCTCTTTTGTAAAGTGAAATGTGCATGTGGTGAAGCGGATTGTGTATGAATATTTAACTATAAATTTGTGAACAGGCGCCATTTTATAAAGGTGGTTTTCCGATTACGGTGTTGAAATTACAGTTGTCAAATTTTAAGTGTTTGAAAATTCCATGTGATGACAGATTTTACATCTACACGGTGTGTTCAATGTTACCAGGGATAGATGAAACCAGTATGTCGCATGTTTCTGTTGTATTCACTGACTTTAATTATGAAGGTAGGCAAATGTGTCGACAGTTACGATATGTGTAGGATTATACAGGGCCAAGCTCCTATTTCGTTTCAGACAGAATTTTTTTTTTTTTAAATAAAAATCTCCAAACGAATTGGTAGACATGTCTCTCATTTTGACGTCTAACACTGCAGTCGATCGTCGTTTGATGTTTAAAAATAAAATCTCGGAAGATTCCTTTGGCTTTGTTGACATAATTCATAAAGTAGTCCGAAATAGTGCAAAACTGAGGTTCTTGCATCTAAGGACGCCTTCTTTTTTAAAGTCACGTGATATCGTTTGCACCAATCCAAGTATTTATAACAAACGTGTATTTACAAAATGGAACTATTACCATATAATGCCGTCATAAATCATAATACGCAAATATCGCGCTGCCATTTTTCCGTCTTCCATGTGCAATAATATAATTCTGTTATTCTTTTGTTTTATCTATTAATTAAAGGAGACCGGATAGTAAACAAACAAAAAAACTTGTATAGGTTGTAATGAATTTTTGTTCCGTTGTAAATCACAACACGCAAATATCGCGCGGCCATTACAGATTGATTAACGTCAGTTAAGCGAGCGAGTCTTCTTTCGGGCTTATTTTCCGTTCTAACCAGTGATCCATAACTGGTTCACCAAAAGACTAAGTGCTGTCCTGTCTGTGGGGCGGTGCATATAAAACAAAACTTGCTGCTTATCGGAAAGAGTAGCCTATGTGGCGGCAGCGGGATTCCTCTAAATACAAATGTCAGAATGACCATATGATTGACGTCCAATAGCCGATAAGATAAAAATCTATGTGTTCTAGATGTGTCGTTAAATAAAACAAACTATCCTCTTTTTTTTTATTTTTTAGGCTTTTTACTCTTTGATCGTCGATGTTTCGCGGAAGCTATCGACAATTGACTAGTTAGCCCGTGACGTCATCCAGGAGAGTCGACTTAATAATTAGTTTGTTATTTTGCAGTGGTGCCACACCAATATGGATTGGGCTACAATATGACCCATCAGATGAAAAATTTCATTGGAGGGATGGCACTGTGACGTCACGAACAAACTGGTACGAAGATGAACCGGATGACCTGTCAACGGATCATTGCGTCTCAATTTACCATAATTGGGACAATTATACCTCGTTTCGGACAAACCCTTGTGAGGGGAAGCAGTATCACATACTGTGTGGTTCGTATGGTAAGCATGTGCATAAATCCTGAGGTGGAGGGTGAGAATGCCTATGTAATTATCCCTCACCCCTTTGTTGCTTCGAGAAATTGAAATTGAAGGAATGCTGAAGTCTATAGAGTACCATAATTATAAAACGGATTAATGTTTTTCAGGAATAAGAATGGAGCAATAAAATGTTTAATACGTACATGGATTTAGTATTAATGAACATTACAAACATGGATTCTTTCTCACACGCATGAATAAGATTAACGCGCAATAAAACTGCGTGATGCGGGGTGTGACGTAGGCTAATGGACACGGTTGCGTAACTTCGTTCAGATGACAGGTTTTAAAGTCAGCGATTACACATTTCTAGTTTAATTTGGATTAAACACGAACTGTAATACAAATATAATAATGTTTTCATTCATAGAAATGCGATTTCTCGCCAACGAAGACGTAATAACAATTAACTTATTCCGTGGAAACAGCTGTTATTATACGGCCATTACGAGTTTTGCACAATGCTTGTTCTGATCTGACGTCATGCAGTACGACTATATTCTTACCAAACAAAGTTCCGTTTCTTACTTTTGAACACGGAAAACGCGTTTTCAAGTATATATATATTTACTAATACATGTACCTTGTAAAACCATTAATCCATTTTATATGGAACACCGTACACTTCAGTATCCCTTTAAAATGCCTAAATCATAATCTTTACCAGCATTTCTCTTTATGGTATCAATGTAACACCTAACCATGTGGTCTTAGCGCAAATATATCGAAGTACACAGGGGGTCTATAATTGCGTCAATGTCCACTTTTTGGACAGGGGGTGCTATGTCACTCCACACTTTTAGGAAGCCAATTTCGTCCTTGATGGTAAGCACAGCAAGACACTTTACTAGAAATGTTACTGTTTTCAATATATAGGTGATTTCTTTTTCGTTTTTCGACTTTTTGGGAGGTGGAGAGGGGAGGGTGGGGGTGGGAGGGAGAGAGAGAGAGAGAGGAAGGTTTGTTTTATTTCTCAAAATTCGTTTCAGTTGATAATATACTGGAGTGCCTCAAAACCTTTTTAAAAATCTATTTTCAGATCCTGCTACAATGAAAAGTGATTTGTTTCGACAAATGACAAAGGTTGCTGTGGCCAGTGGGACGGAACTGAATAACATTAATGTGAAAACAAAGGTGGCGTGTGCAAGTCTATGTTTAAGTACAGAATCGTGTACTCATTTTATCATTGAGCGAGATGTGTGTAGGTGTGTTGTGTATTCTGGATCTACGTCACCTGGAAAAACCACCGAAGGTTTACTCTATGTGAGAGTGTAACACAATCATACAGATAAATGAAAATGTTATGCTTATTTATTTGACACTAGATGTGTTTGTCTTTTTTCTTTTCTTTTTTTTCAAATAATAATAATAATTAATATTATTATTTATTTTATTATTATTATTATTACATGTATTATTATTATTATTACAGAAAACCGTTATGTTTATTTATTTGACACCAAAGGTGTTGGAGGTTGTTTTTATGCTGGTTTTTTTTTAAATAATAATAATAATAAATATTTCCTTGCATTATTATTATTATTACATGTATTATTATTATTATTACATGTATTATTATTATTATTATTATTACATGTATATTTATTATTATTATTATTACATGTATTATTATTATTATTATTACATGTATTATTATTATTATTATTATTACCGAAAAATGTTATGTTTCTTTATTTGACACCAAAGGTTTTTATTCTTTTTTTTTTTTTAAATAATAATAATAAATATTTCCTTGCATTATTATTATTATTACATGTATTATTATTATTACCAACTCTTGTGGGTTTTTTTGGGGGAGGGAGGGGATTGTGGGATTTTATGTTTGTTTGTATTTATTTAGTTTTTTGATTTTGTGAGACTGTTTTGGGGGGAGGGGGGTTGTGGGATTTTTTGTTTGTTTGTATTTATTTAGTTTTTTCATTTGGTGAGACTGTTTTGGGATGGTTATTATACCTTTAATACATATTCAATATTTCTTATTTTAATTTTAAACGATTCCCTAATTTTTTTCATATAGTATTGAAGAAATATTAAAAACACAATTTTTAATTAGACAAAAAAAAAAGATCACGTATCTGCTTTTACTTGAATATAACAAACACATTTCGTTTGTAGTTTTTAAAAATACATTTATACAAGACTATCCTATATACTCTTCAAAAAAATATGGGAACTCTAATAAGAATTTACAATTGCCAAAATGGTAAGGTGTATTAGCTGCTGGGTTTAGACTGAACAATTTAAATTAGATCTCGGGCTCATGGAAATGGACCCAGACAAAAGGTTAAACTGATTCATGAGCAAAATATTTAATAAAAAAAATAATAATAAAAAAAATAAAAAAAGGAATGTGAAGAGAAACTACTTTCAACCTAGTTTAGTCTATATAATAAAAATAATAATAAAAACTGAAGAAAACTGCTTGTCCATTTTTGTGGTCCGAATTTTTGGCAGACCCTAAGGAACATGCCTTGTCTGCCTAAGGGTTAATCCGCCACAGGGTATGGTTATATGATAATAGTGTTACAGTATTACAGTAGGTTTCATAAATGCCAAAGATCTGCGCCACTCCTCTTGCAGCGACTGATCAAGTTCCGCAAACGCGATCGGCGGTCTTTGACGTTGACGCACACGTCTCCCTGTCATATCCCAGACGGGAGCGGGATCTAGCTCAAACGGTAGCGTGTTTGCCTGTGAATCGGTCGGTCGTCGGATCGATCCTTCTCAGTGGACCCATATGCAGT
>JAULBS010110038.1:0-15170 GCA_032355785.1 Symmetromphalus regularis | reverse complement strand
ATAGGATATGCTAAAATTAGTATAACTTTTTAATGGTTTGGTTTATCTTTAAAATGTAAACAGTTCTAGAAACTAGAAATTAATAGCTTTCTAACCATACTACTCAGGATCCAGTATTCCAAAACTGTATTTTTTTTAAAAATGTAGCATTTTGCCCTTTTGTGCTGAGGGGTCATTAAATAAATAAATCAGGTGCAAAATGACCCAAGATAATGGGCAAAATAATCTGCAGCAAACAAAAATTGAGGTGAAATAACTTGGCTGCAGATAGTTTTTAGGCAAAAATGACCAGAACTGTAGAGGCACTGGTTTTCTGTTTCAGTTTTTCTGCTTTTCCATTTCAGAATTTAACAAATTTTGTGAAAAGCTCCGAATATAATTAGAATCAATCACATTAAAAAAATTTCATCATTTTAAATTATTACGAATATTATAAATATATCGATCCAAAATATTTAATAAATCTTCAACTCATGTAATTGTCGGATTTTTTTTTTTTTTTTAAACGTTCCATTTTCTCAATTAAATCAACTGGTGGTTGTCTCTGTGGCAAATTAATTTGGCATAACACATACAGATATCAGTGTAGACAGGTATCGACTATTTTTGTTTCCAAAATGCAAATAGAAAATCCGTTTTAATTAATAAACTGCGCTATTTGGAGACGAGTAATAATGTTTTCTGAGAAAATTGGTAATTCCGTTTCAGATAGATTTTTCTGGGATTCCGTCCGCATTTCCGTTATCGCGGTAAATCAGTTGCTCTAGAAGTAGAACTGGGGGTTAGGGGGCGAGGTTTGTAAACAATAAAGAAATGCAGACTTCAACTTACTTACTTAGTCTTAAATTATTTCTTATTATAACACTAATGTACATATAGTTCTATTTAAACGAGTAATATGAAATAGGTTAATTTATGAAAAAATACAAAAAAGTATTTGTGTGATTAAAATCAGACAAGTCTCTAGATTATAAGAAACACAAACATTTTCTTTTTTCAAAAACTTTAAATATATGCAATCCTTCACAAAAACAAACAACACATTCGAACCTTCAACTTTTAGTGACACACTACTACTTATTAAATCTGGCATTGAATGGTAGTTTGCCATTTTAGTTTATCTTTTATAATCTGTCAAATATTTCCGACATTTTCAACATTTCGTGGCAAATACCGGAAGTAACAAGTTATTGATGGCATATGCGATCATTAAAATATGGAATTTAAACAGGTTGCGTAAACAGATTTCAGGTATTTTAATGGGACATTAAGTATTCATTTAGTAATAAGTTTATGTAAATAGCACATAATTAAAAGAAGGGATCCAAAAGAAGTGTTTTAGCATTTTATTCTTTACATTCATGTTTCTTTTTCTTTAGTTTTTTTCTTCTCTTTTTTTGATGCTACAAGAGGTCTTGCATCATATTTATGGAGTTATCTACCCTATTCACATGGTTAACTTTTGTTATTTAATAGGTAAAGGACGACCGAAAAATATCAATTTTTTACCTTCTGCACAAGATTAACTAATACATAAACATTAATTTTTGTCCTAATCATTTTCCCTTTCAACGCTGCTTACGCTTAGTAACAATATTCTTGTTTGGCCAAATTGACAGGCCTTAAGAGTTAAGTGGCATCTACACATTTGACATTTAATTATTAATATTTTGATAGATAGTTCCAAGACATCGCAAAATCCTTTGCAGAAGCATGTGCACAGAGAGTTTTAAGTATTGGCAAAAATTACCAGTAAATATGTCTCATATGTATTTCATGTACATACAATTTTACACATGAATCATTTGTCATGATGATGATGCAATGATAAAATAATCATTCCTATAGAGTATAGTCTGTTTACGCTACTTGGAACATGGATTTTTGTTGATTACTTTAGTTTGAGTGAACCTAGGTGAAAAAGGACTAGAGTTTTGGAAATAGCAAAAAAGTCCAATGTTCCAATTTTTTTCATTACTTTGTTAAATAATATTTAAAATATTACTCATTCACTCGTATATTAAAATCGATGATATTGTACATCGTTGACAAATCTTATCAGATGACAGTATTACAAAGATGGGTAACTCTGTCCTTTTTAACATTCGAAACATTTCGGCCATTTCTGGTAATATTCGTATCTTGTTCATCATTTTTGTTTTAATAAATATTTTTTTGCATATATGATAAATATATTTATAAAATAATAACCGCGTACCATACAAATAATTACCTAACACCCTTATGTTTATATGAATTCTGCAGCAAATAAAACATGGCAGTCTAAATAACGCCGTCTCGAAATGTTAAAAAATTACTTTTGTCTGCCGTTTAAACATTATAGAACTAATGGACAAACCAACCCAGACAAAAAATAGGACATTTTTTTTATTTCGAAAAATATCAACATTAATGAGGTAAGTTATATATTTTGTTTTTTATTCATCAAAAACCATGTTCCAAGTAGCGCAAACAGACTATAGCATTGTAAACCACCAAGGTCTTACAAAGACAGTGCATTGTTCTGTACCGATTAGAAAGAATGATGTCTGATGTCATATAATTACTAACATGAAGTTTGTGAATATTTTTGAAAACTCCTCTGACATACTTTTCCAATCAAATCTCTGAAACACATCTTTATTTTGTTTAAGTCTAATCAAAGATTGTTTACTTAAAAGTCATTAAGTTTACAGTTTGAATAAATGGAGATGATCACATCACTTAGGTTTTTTTTATGAGGTGGGGGTGGTGGTTTGTCACTTTGTTTAACATTTCACAGTTGCCCCTGTTGATCAAAAACAACATTGACCAAGTCAAAACCTGGCATCCCAAACTTTGTTCATACAATATTATGTTCAAATGTCAATAATTTAATGTTTGTTAAATGACCAGAAAATTATGTTTGATAAAAATTATGTGTATATACAGCCAGACCAGTAGAGAGTATTCTTGGGAATTACATGTATGGAGAATTATAATAAAAATTATTCGGAATACTTTGGCCAAATTCATTTACGGCATGTATATGTATACTTATAGTGATACGTCTGGGAGTTCTTTATCAAACTTGTTTAGTGGTTATCTGACAATAGTCTGATAAAAATAATAGCTGTCATACATGTTTTTAACGTGTGTTATTGTTTTTCTATAAAATTTGGGCTACTCAAAAATGACACAGGTGAGTCAAAATGTAGACGTGACTCGCAAGTGTAAAAAAATCCAAGCCGGGTGCACACATTGATATTGGATCTTAGATATACCAGTAATCATATATGAGTTGTGAACTAAAAGATTGTTTTTTTTTTATAATTTGACTTCACATGGATTTTCTATGTTTTGTGTGAAAATACTCTTCAACTGCAACCTGTTCTTGTATATTTAATTATATTGTCTCATTACTTTGAATGTATATTAATAATTTAATTTTTTAGATCTAAATGAGGAAGGAGCCAAAGAAAAGGAATATTAATTGGCTGGGGGTGACTGGTAAGGTTTTCAAGTTATCCATCCTGGCGGAACTGGTCTTTCTCGGGGCCAGCTATTACGTCTGGTCCAAAATGAACTCATCTCGAGGCAAGTTTTGTTTTTATCACATCTTTCTTTTAAGTATGACTCTGCAAATAAAAAATTGTGGTCAATTGCCATCTTCATTATTTTAAAATCTATGTATTCCAAACAAAGAAATTTTTTTTAAAATTATTATTATTATTTAAATATAACAGACGGTTGCATATATTTGGTAATTTATGTTCCATAACAATTGTGAAGTCAGTTACTAGTCATATTTCACCTTATTTTTGTTTTGTTTTTATTCCTAGTGCTCTCTTTCCTATTTACTTTTGGATTTGACCTATTTTTAGAGCTTTCCCACTTGCCTATTTTTGACATGTAAAAGCACCTAAATTTATTTTTAAAAACTTTTATTGCAATTTTTTCTTATTCAACCATTATACTGACCAATCTTTGGATACATTGGTTAAAGAGTTTGTAGTTATTGTTTATTTGTATTAGATTTTATTTAATAAACTATTACTAGTTCATGATTTAAATTTCAGATTTCCGATTCAGAATGTTCAATAATTACCCATCCATCCTTAAAGGTAATATATATTTATTTAAAAAAATTTAAAAGCACTAAAAGTTAATATTTATTATAGTTTTTTTTTTTAAACACCTAAAAGGTCATATTTATTTATTTTTAATTATTATTATTATTTTTTAATTTATAAGATTTAAAGGAAATATGAATTTCTTCTATAGTGTAATGTGTCTGAACTTATCCTTTGGACACACCCGTTTTCATAACTGGTTTGAAAGTAATAATTTGAAATTAATTAATTATTTGGTCTTTGTGGGTAATTTCTCTTGAACTTGGGTTTGTACAAATATTGTTTGGAACCCTATTTCCAATTGTTATTTCAGTGTGAACATTGTTTAATTTCAGGATATTACTGGTCTGGAGAAAATCTAGGTGGAATTCAAATAAAGGAAGCTGACTATGAGGCATGGGGAATTGAGAATAGTAGTTGACACTAAGAATACACACAATTCCAAAATCTTTTATGTCTTGGCAAATATTTCTTTGCATATATTTTTAAATGAAAATGAACATGTTTATATATATATGAATATTGTATGGTTATGTACAGAATTGTTTATTTGTGCTAGTAGGAGGCCAAGTTTAGACACTGTATTTGCTTTTATTTTTAATCTAGAAGTTCATGTATATAAATCATACAGAACCAAATGGGTAGCAGACCTTTCAAGTCTCATGGTTTTGCTGTGAGACTCAGTTTTCAACAAAATCTCATGTTTTTCTCTTGCGATAAAAATTCTTATTCTCTTGCGATAAAAATCCATTGTAGTTAAAACAATTTCTGTTCTAGCTCAGTCGAGTTCTCAGCCAATCCGGCCAAAAATAACAAACAAACTAAGAGGATTGGACACAACAATCCATATTTAGAAGATCAATGCAAAATAAGGTTATCGTTCAGTTCCATGTTTCAAGTTCAGTCATACAAACAAGCTATTGGAGAGTTCAAAGAAAGCAGCAGCAATATATAATGCTGAGCACAAAGCACAAGCTGTCATCAAATTGCTTTAATTCTGTAACAAACAACATTAAGGGTTGTCTTATTAAACTCGTGCTGTACTTTTATTGCTTTCTACACAAAAGAACGACCACTTTATTTTGCATAGCACTTGATCATGTATGAATAGGTCAATATGACGGTTTTTACTGAAATATCCAGGTTTCCAACGCCTCGAGGTTGAGAGGTCTGAGGTAGTAATTATAATAAGGTCAGTTTTGTTCGTAATATTTTCATTATTGTAAAGTTGGTATGAAAACCATATGGTGCTTGTAAAAACTGAATGTAGTAATTAGTTTATGATTCCATCTTTCATATAAAATAATAAAATTTGATATATATATATGAATTAACATTTCAGTTGTCTTATTTGTTATGGTGATATTAAAAATATTTTAAATACATATACACTATCCATGGAAAGATCAGTGCCCATTACCAGTGTTGGAAATGGCTGGGAGCCCGAGTCCACTTGAAATTGGGTGGGCTACGAACTTTTCAAAGTTGGTAGCCCATGTGTCCACCATGTCTGGATAGGCTACGGTGATATAATAATTAAATACCTTCCAATGATACGCTGTTCATCTGTGTGGGGAAATGAATCACATCGTTTATTCATTGATTAATAAAATATATGTCTGTCTTATATTTTATCGAGCAGTTAAACACAAACAAATTAATAAACAACTTGTACGTAGTTAATACTTGGAAAAATGGTTGCTACACCAACTTTTCCGTGGGTCCACCAACTTTTCAAAGTTCGGAGCCCTGGTGACCAACTCAATTCTCAATGAATTTCCAACACTGCCATTACTGGGGAGAAGAATCATTTTATTATCCAAGTTGGTTGTAGCTCAGAGGTGAATCATTTGGGGTGGGTCTGTCCAGGACAGGTTAGTGTTATAAAGAGAAACAAAACCTGCTGTGGTTACAGGCCTGCACAAATTCAAAATCTGCATAACTGAAAATAGGTTATGCCAAAACAATTCGCATAACCTATTTTGATTTGCATAACCAGTTTAAAAAAAATGGGAAAACAAGTTTAAAATTAGTTTTAATAAATAAAACCATTGTTACTTTGAAGTACTGTAATAAATATATATTTACAGTGTACACATACATTTACAGTGTACACATCAAACGTATACCCAGTGCTTAATACACATGATTTGGAAAAAACTCGCACGTGTGATATTTAATCATTCTCCGTAATCAGCTGAAGATTTGCGACTAACATCAGTGGCATAGCTTCCATTGAGGCAATGAGGCAACTGCCTCACTAGATTTATTTGAAGAAAATAAATTAATGTGATTAATATAAAAGTTGATTAAAATCCGAGAAATAAAAACCTTTGTCAAAGTTTGCCTCACTAGAAAAAAGACCCAAGCTAAGCCAATGAACATCTATTAATGGCAGCATCGCAACTTCTGTTTGTAATCCAAGAAAAGATGATATAGAAAATTTATTAAGTAAATTTTACATGAACAGTAAATCGGTTATGCGAAATTTGCATAAGCAATGCACGAACGAAACGACAGTTCGTGCAATTTGTGCAGGCCTGACGGTTACTTTGTCAATAATCAGTGAGGCCTCTTTATATGGACTATCACTGACAGGATAGCACAAATTACAACCTTTGATAAACCACTGGATGACCTCTCACATTGAGTTGGAGCCAGTCCCAAGATTGCTGTAATTAAAAAGTGAATAATGCATATATAGAAGCAGGTTTTAAAAAAGTATATGTTTCAAATACTGTATCAAATCAAAACACATGTATAGACTTTTTTGAAATGTTTATTTTTTGTTTTAGAGAGTTTTTCTGAATAGTATTTGATTTGACATATTTTCTTGATGGTTGATAAGGGTAATTAAATAATGTATTATAACTAATTCAAATTTATTCACTTGAGGTATTAAAATATATACATATACATGTCTATATAAAATTTTTACAATGACAAAAATCTTATAAGACTGAGCCACCACAAGCCTGTATAAAGGCTAAAATGTGTGTGAACTCTGTCTCTCTCTCTCTCTCTCTCCCTGCTCACTTTTGTTGAACACTAAAGTTGTTTATTTTCCTTATTAAAGACATTTATTTTATAATATTGTTTTAATCGTTCTTCCTCAACATAATTATTTTATTAGTAATATAGTATTCCTCAATATACCATTTTTGTTGTGCTTCCTTTTTTGACAGCAGAAATGCCAGGTCATTCTATTTCAAATTGGTTTATTTTAATATATCTTTATTTTTCTGTAAATTTATATTTACAATGTGATTGTGGATGTTTTAGTAGAAAAAATACAATGACACACGTCATTAATGTTTATTGTAATACTAAACCTATAAAGACTGAGTTGCCATGGTTTTATTATCCTGTCCCGGCACAATAATTTAAAATATAAAAAAGATAACTTAATTATGAAGTCTTACAACTTGATTTTAACTGTTTTAACAAATTGAGATCACGTTTTAATTACTAGTAATGTAATGACTGATATTAAATTTTGTTTCTATTTATATTGTTTTCGTTTTCACTGTACATAGTACATTGTTTCATGAAAGGTTGCTGTTGATAATAATGTAGTAAGTTATCCCATTTGTTACTGAAAAAATAAGTAAAAAGGAATTGTTTGCTTATACAACATCCATTGAAATTTGTATGTTTATGACTGTGGAATGACTAATGTATGATTTGTCGTTGACGGTGCCACCTGGATTCACGATACAGGCGCAGATGCATGATTTCTGAATGTGGAGGTGCAAATGTGGATTTCTGAAAAGGGTGTGGGGCGTCCAAAAGTGATGAGCGAATGGAAATGGGGAAAAATTGTTAATTTTAACGTCCTTCAACACGTAAAAAAAATATATTTTTTTTTTTAAATTCTAGAAAAAGGGGTGGGGTGTTGAACCCCCCACCTGGTTCCGCTACTGCATTCCAATCTATTTTTGTTTTTAACACGCGTAAACTGTTTGACCGAATTGAGGTTTAATTTAACCGTTAACGAAAAATCGCGCTTAACTATTGTAATATGAAGAAAATTTCATATCAGTCTTTTCACTAAATAATACGTGATCTCAATTTGTTAAAAAAAAAGTTATAATAAAGCTTTAATATAATTCATGTTTTAAATATTTACCAGGTTACATAATTTTTGTTCTGGAAAGGAATAACTTTCTTCTTATTTCCCACAACATTCGCTCACCCAGAAACCTTTTACCCCACTTTACAGTACTGTTGAGACGATGCTAATAAAGATGGCCAAATCTTGTCTTCCACATGACGACACAGACATTATCAAAATAAATTTCCTTTATTCTTTATTTTTATGCACACTGTTGTCGCAGTTAGCTTGAGGGTGTTATTCCCTGCCCATGTAGTGGTCAGAATGCACGTAGCTTTGCTGGCAAAAGATCATTATTCGGTGGAGGTTGGTGATGTGCGTAATTCCGCCCTGGGTACTCTTAGTTTGACCTGTAGGTAACGTAATATGAGCAAATCCGTATACTTTATATGGAGAGAAATAGTATTTTTGGTTCTATACACCTACCGGTATAGCCAAAAGAAAAATCCATATCAGTTTTTGGATCATGGGTTTGATCGCCTCTTGGGATGAAGTCACCATGAGGAAAACAGAAGTGTGTCTTGTTTATTTGAACGTGTAGTTAATTTTTGTGTGATTAATATTAGGATGGTGAGCGTAGCCTATATAAAGAGTTTGTGTGTGTGTGTGTGTGATATGTTTGTGTGTATGTGATATGTTTTGTGTGTGTTTTTGTGATGTTTGTAATATGTGTATGTAATTGTAAGTAATGTATGTAATGATGTGTGTTTTTGTGTGTCCTTTTTATTAAAAAAACGGACCTCAGGAATTTTAAAAATCGTTGAAGTTTTGTATGATCATGTTTTGCTGAAACTTATTTTCGTTCAGCTGTATGCTATCAGTAAATTAACATCCGATATATGACGTTAGAGTGAAGTTTTAACAATTCGTCAAGCAGTGTATATACTGCCATTAGAAGGACATTTATAATTACTCTCCATTTGTACAATCATCAGTATTCTTGCGCCGATAACATCAAATGCTTATTTCCGTGTATCTTGGAAATAAACGTTTTATTACAATATGCATTTGTTTTACTACTGATTATTTATTTTCTTGTATTTTTAACAATAAAGTGATAAAACTAATATTTGGAGCCAGTGTCACCAATCACAACTAATAATGTGATAGCCGTATTATGTGTTGTCCATCCAAATCATATGACACATTATTTTAAATAATCAAATCCATCATGGCGTCTATAATGATGCACTGCAATACAGCCATGAATTCGAACATTAAAAAAGACAGTTATTCATGATTGTATATCGCATAAATGTATTATAAACATTTCGATTCTGTTTATGAAACACGTGCCTTTGCTATTTTATACATAATACATTTTGATTTACAGTATTATAAACGTCCGAATCTCAAGACAACAAATGTACAAAACTGGATACCATACACAGAAACTTAACTAACTTGAGACACTGAGGATAATGCCGGATTTAAACTTGGTGAGGCCCTAAGCTATATAAAGATTGGAGGCCTCTTCTTAAAAACTACAGTACACACATTTGTTTTGTTTTTTACTTCAAAAAATAAATTGTGAGACCCCTGCGGATTGTGAGGCCCTAAGATGTAACTTGTTTAGCTTATGCCTAAATCCGGCACTGCCTATGACGGTGTCAAAATATTATACTCATTGGCCGGAAGCACTCTATATTTTGATGCCCTATGCTTCAACCTTGTTACCTATTTAATAGGTTTTCAAGCCTATAGGTAAATTTGGCACCGACTGACGGTAAAACTCATAATTACATTAATAGTTTAATGTCCAGTAACTAGGACAGTGACAGCCTGTATTAGCAACAATGGATAACATATTATTATATAGCTGTTGAATGACATGCCTTGTCCTTGAAGAACAAAGGGAAAGCTAGAAAAACACCATTAATTTATATATTCTGTATATATACAAAACGCTGTCGCAGTTATTGTTGATTTGTGTCCTGGATGTAATGGAAATAACGCTTCGTTTCATATCGTCGGGTTTGTGGCTAATGGATCGGTAGCCGTAAGATTCAATCCACGTTAACTGCCTCATTATGAATGAATTGTTACATGGACCTTAGTGTTATTCCACATAAATTCCACTTTAGCGTTTTCATACATAGACTGCAATTAGTTGTCATTTTCAAGGATCGTATACTACAGGTGTTACATTTGAACAATAGATTTGTGTACGGCAGTTGTAGCTACATGTATATTCCTGTGGGGGAAATAGTTTCGAATATAAACACGATTGCCACATCATAACGTACGTGTTGATGATTGCAATTATTTGATGATACATTTTTGTTAAATCTGAACTGACAAAAGTGTTATCTTTCAAATGCTTTTCACCATTTTCGTCTTGGTCATACAATCTCATTTAACCGTACTGGATGCCTGATGCAAGCGTTTTGAGATCAGTATTGGGTATAAGCATAATAATCCTATACCATAATAATGATTTAATGTCATCGTATTCAAAACCGTATCTCTGGTAAAGGAAGAGCAAAGGATGTCTAGACAAAAGAAAAACATATTGGCAATTCATTAATTTTATATGTGGTTGTACATTAACGTTCACTGCGATCCATCCAAGCACCAATGTCCTGGGCGACTGTTTTTGCTATGATCATAGTGATTTGAACAAATGCATCCATCTGAAATTGTCCTTTTATATAGACATTGCTTCAGTAAAATGTCATTCATGGACTACTGTCTTTATTCCAAGACCAAACAGTTAAAATCTTCATCGCGATTCTTTATACCCTGTATTAATATTGTTATACTGAGAACCATCCAAGCTCTCATATCAGTATGTCCTAGGTGAATCAGCTAAGCCTTTCGTCAAATTAAACAGACTATTCCTTTTCAATCAACGTCTTTCTCCTGCCATCTTACGGCAACCACATAGTTGCCCTTACAGCTATTGATAATCCTATTCTCAGAGTCCATCGGAGACAACAGTTAGACGTTCCTCTTTCAGATGCATTGCAGGTTTTCAAAATTGTCTTGTTCCAGATTAAGGCTATAGGTCAATGATTTATTTAGTTGTTTTAATGGGATTCCCGATTTTTCTAATATACATATTTATTTTCATCTCATCCTTTTGAGAATGGTGCATATGTCCTCTTGTTTATTAGTCTCAGTCTATTTTCTTTGATCAGATTACACGCACGATTCTTACACTATTCACGTTTTATTACTTATGACAGCTTTAATGGTATATATCCATATATAATCAGACTGATAAAACCTATAATCATATTCAGAATAGAATACCAGTCCCGAAGCGTATAAAAAATTTAATGTCTAGACTAACATGATATCCACTTTACACTGAAACAAAGAATCACGACTGAAAATTGAATAAAAATATTTTTTAAATAAATTTTTTACCACAGGTCTGGAGACAGATATATTCAGGTATTTATTTGTATCTTTTCACGAATGAATCAAAGCGAGATTGCAACAAAGAAGCATCCCTTGCAATTTTTCCACGGCAATTTTGGCATTAAGTATACTTTATTTTTAATAATAAGACAAAATACACTTTGAAAAACAAATTAGTCCGCGGCAATAAAAAAATGTCGCTGAGAATGAAAAAATCTGCGCAATCTTAACGGCATAGCCGATTGCCGCGGGTAATTTCAAATGTTGGATGGTTATTTTGACATTTATTCATGAGTATATCATTTCTCTACTTCAACAAGTAGAGAAATGATATACTCATGAATAAATGTCTAATTAACCATCCAACATTTACGAAAGCATCCGATGTAGTCAAGTGAAATTATACTCAAAACAGTTATCGAAGGATCACTGATTTTGTTATATATGTCTCAAATTGGCAATAACAATGAAATAAAAAAAACATTTATTAACTGTAGGAACACATGAGAATGTACTGAATCTTTTATATAACAGTTAATGTGATTAATAGTTTTGAAACAATGGACCCTAAAACACAGTTACAAAAAGTAAATAAAAAAAAAATGTCCCCTAATTGCTAACCTCAAACGTAATCGCCTATCATTTTGTCTTCATGTGTAAAGCAGAGGATGTACATGCAATTTGTAATAGTAGTTCGGTGCCGGCGCAACCGTTTAAATATTGGGGGGGGGACGAATAGGGGCGCCATTTTAAAGACACCCATAACGTAAAAAATGAAAATACTTTCACAAAAGGGCGCCGCAAATTAATGGGGAGGGGGGGCGAGGGGCAAATGCCCCCTAACCTCCGCCGACCCTGTGGTTATGTGTTTGGTCACTACACTGTGATGAAACATATTTTGATACTTATCCCACTGCTTGCCCGTACACTATTATACGAGTGATCCTTCAGTAGTTGTTCTAAGTATATTTTAACGTTTTAACGTACATAACTATTATCAAGCACGCCTATCGCGGCCACAAGACGCTTCACTTTAAACAGATGGCTCACATAGTAGCTACATTGACGGTCGATACGCTCCTTGCTGTGAATGAAATTGCTGACTGCCATTTTACGCAAATGGCTTAAATTGATTTAGGAACTTGACTATTACAACATCGGATGACGTTGTTTCCGCATGTTATCTATTAGTAGTATTACCCGTTCTAATTAGATGAATCGGCTTCGTAATATATTACATAGCTGGCTAGACCAGTAATACCAATGACTGCTATTTTCGTCAAGTTGCAAATGTACCGATTGAAATGTCATTAACTGTATGTCAATGATCCATTGTGTTTCAAATCTTTACTTTCATGTGCTGTGGCTAGGGACATCTTTTTAATGTGCCTTCATCAGTAAAACTTGAAACACGCTCCAACTGGTCACAAAGTTTTTCTTAACAGTGTTCCACTAATACATTAAATAATGTGGTATGTGTTATCCTGTTTTAGTGGGAGTTCTTTCTCGTCTGTGTGTATCTGTGTGTGTGTGTGTGAGAGAGAGAGAGAGAGAGAGAGAGTGAGTGTTAGTATGTGTGTGTGTGTGTGAGAGAGAGAGACAGAGAGTGAGTGTTAGTATGTGTGTGTGTGTTTGTGTGTCTGAAAAGTATTCAGACGGAGTGCATACGACACCCCCAACCCTTCCACCCAGCATGAGTCTGGCCTACTGGGATACATGGAAATTTCTCGGGGGACTCCAAAGTAATGGTCTATTAAGTGGAATTAAGTTGCCCCTTTTGGACCTTTTGAGTGGGTCCTTTTACAAGATTTTCCTGTAGACATTTTAAACCCAGACCGCCAATGTATATACCTGTATGTACTCGTCCAGGTAAAGGGCAACGACACGGTTTCATTATCAGTACATGCAAACATTATTGTTAAGCAATTACCTGTATAGAACAGAAATGTATCCTGCTGCGTTTCAATTTAATGCAAAGTTCTACACAAAGACCCGCATTTCGTTTTTCTATCACGTTCTTTCATCATTATTTACATTTCTTTTCTCGCTCGTTCAATAATGCGTAGAAGATTTTAACCGGTTGTTTACCGGACCGAATTGTGTTGGTCTATACATGAGGACATGCGTTAATACATCACTGGACATTTGGCTAATCAAAGGCTGAGCACGGCCAATTGACCGACATGCCAACATCGTCAGCGCAGACCATGTGTTACGCCAACCTTATACGACCACAGAAACATGATCAATGATGCCTTCAGACAAAGGGATTCCCTTTTGTGACAACCATAATAATATTTTTAAACATTTCCCCCTCTTGAATGCCTCTTCATCTTTATGAGGCCGACTCATCTGAATTATGTTTTTATTTTTTGTTTGTGATGGGATGAAGTATTAATTAATAAGCAGCTTTCTCGTTGATTCATTCCATAATTATGTAGGTATTTTTAATACAGTCTTGTTCTATTTTGGTATTTAAAGGTTTGTTGAAATATTTAGTAAGCTTAAATGAGAATTTCAAAACCAAATTGTGTCATTAAAAATAGCAAAAGAAGTGATAGGAATATGTTGAACCTTGACCGAGTCTCAGTGGTCCAATGGTAAAAAAAACGGACTCTCAAGCTGAAGACTGTGGTTCAAAACATGTCGGAGGTTGGCTCACACTTGACTATGTGTCGAAATGTCCAAATAGTTGACATCCAATAGCCGATGTTTAATAGATCAGAGTGCTCTAGTGGTGTCGTTAAACAAATGATGAACCTTGAGTTACAACAATATCGACTATCCATAACTAATAAAATCAAAATCACTTTCTATAAAGATAATTAAAAGAGAATACTAATTCAGTAATCTATGGTTATCTTAAACATGCTTTGAACAGAAAAATCTCATCCTCCACAGAGAAGATTTGAACCATCACTCAGACTGCGAGTCCCGCTCTCTACTATCTAAGTTAAAAGGAAACGTTTCTGTAGCTTCTGCTAGTAGGAGTACTTTGTTCTAAGAGTACTACATTCTCTCACGGAACCATATATCAACGTAAAGCAGAATTCAATAGATTTTCAGCAGTCATGACCAAGTGATATTTAACAAATCTATTATATTCCAAGTGAACAGATAGACAATTAAGTTTTGCATAAATAAACACAAACATGAATAAATTTAGGCCACCGTAAATATACGATTTATATTTTTAAAATGTTAAACATATTAAACTATTCCACAAGAAGACAAACACAAATGATTTGTAAAAAGAATGCAATGGTGACTGTTGACAGATAATAATATGCATGTATTTGCTTGGGACTGAAAGGCGTGTTATCATAATTATGACATTTTTCTTTTTCGTTATGGGTTGGGAGATGGTGATAGAAAAGAACTGACAAGACATTTAATGTAATTTATTGGAATAACAGTGGATCTAGGAGTAGGGTAACTATAGCATAATGAGGTTAACTGATCAGCTAATTAGAACAATGGATGCTGTTGTGCTGGTAATGAGGTGAGGTGAGGTGAAGTATTTTTTATACGGGTCCACATCCAATTTGGTTCGGACCCGTCTCCCCCGGGTCCAATGT